>WWET01001776.1:0-28018 GCA_011038615.1 Limnodynastes dumerilii | reverse complement strand
TGTTATTTTAGTGTCCCCTTTATTTTTATGTTTATTGTATATATATATATATATACACACACACACCCTACAAGCACACTCCCCTGTAAAATAAACATTTTATATGCTGCTGTTAATAAATGAAGCACTTCTCTTACCTCTTGTGATCCTCAGCGACGCACGGGTTTTCTCCTCTCTTCTTATTGATGTGATGCAGGGACGTGAAGGTCACGTGCCCGCATCACGCTTCCCTTACTTTCACAGGGAGGGAGGGAGGGGGTCGCAGGGCACACTGACAACGGAAGGGTACACGGAGAGAGCAGCAGCTGCTCTATGTATATGATCTACACCTCCAACGTCTCCCAGAAAGAGACGTGTAGCATGTAAATAGAGGCGGGGGGACTGCTTTTGCGAACCCCCTGGGCCCGGCACCCTAGGCTCATGTCGTCTTAGCTCTGATACTAGTAAATAAGGTGCTAGTTTGGAACGGACTGCACCTTATCCCCCTAGACAACGAGCATGCATTAACACCCTGTGTGCATTAACACCTGGTTCATTAACCCCTGTGTGTCTGCCACCCACAGAACCTGATGTGCAATTAACCCCTGTAGTGCCTGACAGACTAAGCCCTGTGAATTTACCCCTGCAATACCATAGTGTTACATAGTTAATTGTTTATATTAGGTGTGATTGGGCATCTGGTTTTGGCACCCTTGTGCTATAAGAATGGTACTGGAAGCTAGTGGTCTTGATGTAGGTCTTGCTCGTTAGCGATGTACACAAAAATGGCTTATAGTATGAGTCCAAATGTGAAGGTGCTAGGGAAAGTCTGGAGTAGATGCTCTAAACAAATAATTATACTATCTGCCTAGTGGTCAGGAATTCAACTGCAATGGTAACTGCCTAGAGAGAGTTAGCTGCAACTCAGGCTACTCTTTCCTCTGCAGCTAAGAGTACAAGGATTAATCTGAGCTTTATTGTTGGATTGCAAAAGATAACGCGGCGGTCACAATGTTTGGAGTAGCCTGAGCTGCAATGATGGAATGCTGATGCAGGTCAAGCTGCAGTGATGAATGCTGCTGTCAGGTTGAGCTGCTGGAGGTTTGCAGAATGCAGACAATAGCTGCATATGTATTTGCTGATTGCAGAATTGAAATAAAAGGATGTTAACTGAATACAGGCTTGTCCTGCAAGTTGTAGGATTTTTACAGAATGCAGGCAGAATATAAAATGAAGCACTAAGCCGGATCAGGCACCAGGAAAAACCACAATGCACTTGTACTGGCACAGATGGAATTGTGGTTAAATAGTTCCTGTTGGGTGTCTGGGGCATGTGACCAGCCTAGGTATTATGTGATTGGTCCACAGGGGTTAAGTGACTGGTACCAATTCATTTATAGAACTGGAAAGCATACAGATGCTGGCGTTCTGGAGCGGAGATTCGAACATAGAGCAAGAAGATTTTGGTTCACTGGAGAGCACAAAGGCTGTGAGGGTATCAACACGGACCTGACGAAAAAGTAGTGTCAGGTGCGGTAAATAATCCAGTTTGCGACACACTGTCTATGTTAGCTTGCCTTCTTCCCCTGCTTTAGCTTTCATTATATAGCACCAGCAGACTAATAATGAAGCCAGAGCCATTTCTAGGGATGAATGAGCCATGCTATTGCATGGGGTGCAGCCCCCTTTAGGTCATGCAGCCTTCCCCCGAGCCACGGTCACATAAACCGCGGCTCACACAGACACTGGCCACATCAGACAATAGATGCGGCCGGCATTATTCAGCTTAACTGTCCTGGATAAACAGGGCTCCTGCGGGACCACTGTAGTACCAAATCTTTTTCATTGAATTACGCTCTCTGAGCTTTGCTACACTGTGCTGTGGAGTAACTTATCCTACATCCCTGCTACAACTCCTGCGGAATCCTACAAACTCCAAGGGCCAGATTTACTAAGCTGCGTGTTTGGAAAAGTGGAGATGTTGCCCATAGCAATCAATCAGATTCTAGCTCTCACTTTCCTATTACAAACAAGAGAATGTCAGCTAGAATCTGATTGGTTGCTATGGGCAACATCTCCACTTTTCCAAACCCGCGGCTTAGTAAATCCGGCCCCAAGTTTAGTCACTAAAGACCTAAACCAGAGTTGTGCACATCCTCTGAACAAGCTCAAAACAGGAGCACAGAAAGTTGGACTAGTTGTGCTAGTGGAACAGGCTTCACATGAGAAAAGGGACATTTAACTTAATTTTGTAGGTGCAGTAGCTGTTTTAGATACCTGTGCTTCTCTGAAAATCTTACAGCATGTCAGGGGATGATGTATGTTATAGGTCCAGGTCATTTTCAACAGGGAATTGCCATACTTAATAAAAACATTTGTCTACACCTTGTAAAAATTATTATCTTGAAATTTATGATTAAATGACATTGATTTTATGACAAACTTTTCTGCTGAAAAAAAAAAAATATATTTTTTTATGCCAGAATAGCTGGTGAAAACCGTTACTATGATCTGGCATTGCTGTAAATGATGTAGAATAAATTAAAGGGGTGCTGCAAATGCCAAAACTAAAAAAAAAACAGGCAGAGGCTGCAATCTCTACACAAACATCTCTGTCTGCAGGGTTTAAATGTACTACGTCCTATTCAGAGTTGCATATTTCAGTGGATAGAACACAACTCTGGATCTGATGTATAATGATTGCATATTCCACTTGCGCAAAACTCAGTGGATCAGGTTCTAACGTAACAAGTCGTGCAACTACAAGTCTACTAATTCACTCTAATTAGTCCTGCAACTAAAAGTCTGTTCGTTAACTCTATGAGTGCTGTAAATTCCAATTTTGATTATTAACTCTGTTAGTTTTGCAAATTACAAGTCTGTGTGTCCTGCATGCTGAACTTTAGTACTTATATACCATCTGCATATAATACCTTCATAATATCTTGCAAGCTACTGTTGGTATTCCTCTATCCAATGCCAGGGTTAATCTTTTGGGGTCTAGGGCTCCCACTCCTATTAACCTCCTTGTGATAATCTTGTCAGCAAACAGCCGGCTGGAGAGCAAAGAATGGACTCGACACTTAAGCGAGTTCAACGCTGCTCTGTTCTGTGTAACTGTTCAGAGAGCCTTTATTTAAGCAACATATATCTTTAGCTTTCATACGTCACTAATATGTGATTGGCTGAAACTTGTTCTCTAGGCGTTCCTATAGGTGTATTCAGCGTAGTATCAGGTCATACTAAGATCAGTTCAACATGACCCCAAAGAGATATCTTTCTTATGATTAATATAAAGCAAATAAAAGTTATTCAGTTCAATTAGAAAGTCCTGCAGTCTGGGCATAGCATAACAGGATGTCTTCTTGCTAAAGCATACATTCTCAGGGCTGCAAACTTCAGGTGTTCAGCAAGACAGTAGCTGTTTCCTGTTAGAGCTCAACTTGTGGTCTTATCTAGTTTCCATTTTTCTTTATGTAGTCTACACACCTTAAAAAGAACATAGCTCAGCCAAAATGTCAGTGGTATATTGCTAAAACATTTAAAGCTACAAAAACAGTTGAATCACTTTAATAAATTTTACTCTCACACCAATTACCCCGAGCAACTGCTTCTGTGCACTTTACCTTGCAGTTGCATCTTAGACTCTGATCTCCATTTGCTACTGCTACTCATACCTCACTCAGTTTCATTGTGGGCTTTGCCTGCAGTTGCTTAAGAGACTATTACTTATGTTGCATTGTGTAATATCTACATGCACCATTGCCATCCTAGTTTTAACTACCCAACCACCCAAAATAACACAAAGAAATCAGACTATGGGAAACCCCCAAAAACAGATTTAAAAATGGCGGACTAGCTGTTTTGTAATATTTTATGTTTATTTGTGAAGAACTTTTTTATATTTTGTGTATTATCACTTAGAAACTGTGTTGTCCTTTTGTTTTAGACCAAATTTTGCCTTTAAGAATGGAGACCTCTGAATTGTGTGTGATTTGTAAGGTAAAATAAGAGAGTGGATAAAAGGTAGTAAACATTTTGCACAAAGAAGCAGATGATATAAATGAAGCCAGCAGTAGCCATGGAAGCGATGTGTCACAAATCGTGGTCTTTCTTTGGGATTTGTCAGCTGTGCTGGTTCTGGACCTCCAGTGCAGCCTACACTGTCTCACATCCCTATTGTTTCCTACTTGCCTGGTCTGACCTGACCACTATACCTGAGCCTGGAGGTTGTGGTGGCAATCTTGGATGCGGTCACCGCTCTACACCATCCACACAGCAGCATTAGCTCCAAGGCTACCGATTCTCCTATCAGCACTAAGTGCTCCCTCTTTAAGACACTGGCACCATCCCTCTGGTGCCAGTGATTTAAAATAGTTCACAACCTGCTCTCTGCACTACTAGTGCTAGCGATATCATCAAGCATTTGTGGTGTTCACAGACTGCACTGTGTGCAATCCAACTGTACTTAAAGCCTCAGTCTGCACTGTGTGTGCAATCCTACTCTCAGCCTATACTGTGTGTGCGCAGTCCAACTGAACTACAAGCCACAGCCTGCAGTGTGCATGCAATCTAACTCTCAGCCTGCAGTGTGTGTGCCATCCAACTGAACTACAAGTTTCAGCCTGCTTTTAACCTTATTGCAGTCTCACCTGCTTCAGACCCAATGGCAATCTCACCTGCTTCTGAGCTGCAACAGCAGTGCACCGTCCCGAGCACCGGGAGCCCCATCTGGTGGCCAATCAATTTTGATTGGCTGCCAGCCAGTCACATGGCACGGTCGTGAGCCAATCAGGGCTCGTGGTGGCCATCTTAGTAGGGGGCAAGAGCGGTGAGCCAATCAGGGCTCACCGCAGCACTGCACCCAGACACCCCTGCAGTGCCCAGGGTGCATTGCCAAGGTGAGCCAAGCAGAGCTTGCCATGTCACACCTCCCATGCACCCCTGTGGCTGGATAAAAAATCCACTGCATGGGCTAGGAGGCAGGAAGAGTAGCCAGAAGAGGCTGAAAAAGGAAGTGCCCGAAAGAAGACAGCAGAAAAGCTCTCCTCTCCTGCAGCAACGGCGAGGAGAAGTGCCAACATACGGAAGCCAGGAGGTGCAGAGTGAAGATAGTGTGGATCCTGGATCAGAAGGCTGCGTGCAGGAGGGTGAGACCGCGGATGGGAGACCTTTATTTAAACCCTTGCCTTCTTAGACATTGAGCATTGGCAGCTTACTGGGGCCCCCTTGGACCCCTCCCCAAGTGCAACAAGCCAGGATCTCTTCCCATTGCCACCAATGCTATTAGTCCTCCAGTCCACGCCTGGACTGGGGCCCCAAACCCCACTGAACCACCAGGGATCTGGCTCTCCACGGGCATAGGGGGTGAGGACTCCCCCATCTGAGGGCACTAGACCCCATAGGGACATAGGGTGCTAGGCCCTATTAGGTAGAGGGGTGCTAGACTCCTGTAGAACAGGGAATTAGGACCTATAGATAGAGTTAGTTCCATGGTTACAGGGTACTAGACCCTGTGTTAGTTCAGGGCAGAAGGCCCTGCCCTGTTTAGCGGGTGCTAGGCCCTGGTAAGGCACGGGCACTAGGCCTTTTGGTAAGTAGGGCACTAGGCCCCTGTTTGGTTGTAGGGCATTAGGCACCGTTGGTTAGGGTAGGTCGCTAAGCCGGAGCGGAGGGTGATAGGCCCTGTATAGGCTGCAGGGAGTGCCAGGCTCTGGATAGTGGACAGAGGGTGCCAGGTCCTGGCTAGGGCAGCGTTAGGATGACACTTGGGCCATCACAGGGCCATCACACAGGGTGCGGTACTCAGAGGTAAGTGGTCTCTTGTAGGTGTGGAGGCTGGTGGTGAGAACATCTATCCAGTAGAGAAGAAACGGTGGTGCGTATTAATTTCCTGTGTTTTGCATGGTGTTTTCCCTCCCCTCCTTCCACGGGTGCAGAGACGGATCAGGAAGGCGTGCAAGAGGTTCCAATCAGGTATTGGCTAAAAGAGGTGTCTGAGGCCTTGGCCGGTGATGACGAATACCTCGCCCATGTATTAATGTTCCCCGTTCTCTCCCGCAGGTGCCCTAGGGTGTTGATGGAATATTAAATCTTTAATTAATTTCTTTTTGCAGCCTAGAGAACATCGCACCTGGGACCAAGAAAGGAACAGCGAGTATCCTCCTGCGGTTCTTCAGGATCTAATAGGAACCTCTGGGGTGTGGGTGGGTCTGTTTACATTCCAGGCCGCCGGATACCACCCGTTACATTTATGCTTCTGAATAAAATTATGATAGCCAAATATATATATAACATCTTTGTTACATCTGTGGACAAGCCTCAACACCATTTACTCATTACGCTGCAAAAGCTGACTATAAAGGCATAGAGTGGCCTCTAGTGACTTTGCATTGCATTACTATCAATGTAAGAATGAAAACAACAGAGTTAAGCTGACCCGAGTTACACTTTATGTTCATTTACAGTTGGAGAGGTTTAAGCCCGAATTCACAATCCCGGACGTATTGCACATACGTCCTTAATTTACCGATAGTAGCTACTACGCATGCGTAGTAACTATTTTACGTAATCTATGTATCGTTTCGTTATGTAGATTGTGTTTATGCATTCTTTAAAGACCACATATACGCAATCTATGTAACAAAACGATACGTAGATTACGTAAAATAGTTACTACACATGCGTAATAGCCACTATCGGTAAATTAAGGACGTATGTGCAATACGTCCGGGATTGGGAATCTGGACCTTAGTTATCATGCAATTGGAAATGTTCCAGGTTAATAGTTGCACTATGAAGTTATTTCTTGGTTCCAGGCTATGGCATTGTATAAGTGCCCCTGATAGCTGAGCACTGTCGCATCTGCTGTACCTGCTAAAATGACTGGTAGACAGTTTATAAGTACAGTGTGTGGCAAACTAATGCCACTCTACACCGAAAGTGTTCGCTTTGTTTGCGGCCTGCAGTGCAGGGTCAAAAAACTGTTGGGTGGTATTCAGTTTGCAAAGAATAATAATAATATGATTGTAGTATGTAAGTGAGAAGTACCATGCATCAACAGTTAACCAATTTGTTGATGCCACCGGATGAGAGCATGGGGACACGGTGTAGTAGAAGAAAGCAGCAGGGAGCAGGCACAGGGGAAAATGTTATATATATATTTTTTTTTATTATACTTTGTTTAAGGATTTCGACAATGAGACAGCTGACATTGTGGTATTGGCCAGATCATTGCTGAATTATTTATTGTCGCTGCAGCGAGCAAAATTGATTGGCTTAAAATAGCCTTTTGTGGAAGAGAAATGGAGAAGAGAATAGTGGGCTTAATTCCAAAGGACTAGTTTGGGTTGTATGGCCTTGCAGACAATCATAAGGACACAGTTGGATTGAAGAATTATAGCCTACCCAGGCATCCTGTTATAGAGGCCTTTCAGAGCAACATGTCCAGCTGTCAGAGGAATTGATAGACATTGGAATAAACATTTATATATTTATTTACATTAGTGTGTGTATTGTAAGAACCCAACATCCGCTTTATTAGTATATACTAATATAGTATATATTATATGGAACAAGATAAATATTTTAATATATTAGATATAATAAGATAAGATATGGCACCGGCAACGCTGGGGGGGGTTTAGAGAAGGAATGCAGGCCACCAGCACCCCCAAATAACCAAAATAGCGGGTCGCCACGCAGGAGCTCACGGCGTCAAGATATAATGTTTTTTATATATATTCTTAAGTAGGTGCTATGTTTTTTGTAACTCATAACTTGCTTAATGGACTGTGTCACAGCTCCATATCTCTTCCTCAGCGTCATAATACTTCTATATTTTTTATTATCAATTATTTGTGAGTGTTAATATAAGCTTATAGTAGGCTTATAATAAAAGATCATTTTAATAAAAAGATAGATATTTTGGCAGGAGTATGATCTGTGGGTGTAAAGTTAAGACAATATAACACAAAATGGTAAATATTATTTAATGTTGTGAAATACTCTGTACACTGGCCTTTGACCAGGTTGTGCATTTGTATTAATGTGGCAACACAAAATATCATTCTCTGATTGGCCAGATTAAGCACTTCACCTAGCATGTTTATTGTAATGGTTTGATGAGTGGTAGCCTGGAATCTGAACAAAACAGACCCGGACCCACCCCCGGATCCTACCCAATCCTGTAGAACCGTTTTTTCCCTCTCCCGGTCCCAGGTGGACGTTCTGTAAAACTGCAAAGGAAATAAAACAGTTACCGGTAACCTGCAGAGGGAACAGTGAAAATTAATACATGGGCAAGGTATTCGTCATCACCAGCCAAGGCTTCAGACACCTCTTTTCACCCAAACCTGGCAAACAGTACAGGGCCTCTTGCACACCTTCTGGTTCCGTCCGCACCCGTGGAAGGAGGGGAGATGAACCACGCCCAGACAGAGACTGATACTCACCGGTACTCTTGCCAGATGTTCTCACTGCCAGTCTTCACACCTACAAGAGTCTCTTACCTTGCGAATATCAGCCTTGTCCGACACCTCATGACTTCATGGTACTACCCTAATAAGAGCCTGGTGTCCTCTATCCCTAGCCTAGCGCTCCCTATGACCTACACAGGGCCTCATCACGCACCCTGGGCTTACTGCCCAACTTACCAAACAGGCCTGATGCCTGCAACTAACCAGGGCCTAGCACCAGCTAAGCAAAACATGGCCTAGTACCCAGAACTAACAAGGGCCTAATGCCCTTAACTAACCCAGGGTCTAGTACCCTGCAACTGCACAGAGGGTTTCCCTCTGTAGGGCCTAATGGCTTGTACTACAGAGGCCTAATTCTTCACTAACCTAATAGGGCCTAGTGACCTTTGACACTACGGGGCCTAGTGCCCTGTGATAGAAACATAAAGAGTGATGGCACATAAGAGCAACATGGTCCATCCAGTCTGCCCAGTTGTTTATTTAAAACTATACTGACCCTAGACCCTATTTACCCTCAAAATAGTTTGAGATTTAGGATATCCTTATATTTGCCCCTATCATGTTTAAACTGTTCTACTGTATTAGCCTCAACCACCTCAGATTGGAGGCTATTCCACTTATTTATCACCCTCTCAGTGAATTAATTTTTATGCACATTTCCTCTGAGTCTACCACCCTCCAGTTTATATTCATGCCTTCATGTTATAAACACCTCTTCCTTTGAAAAATGCCACCCTCACCTAGATGGTCACAACCCTTGATATATTTGAAAGCTGCTATCATATTCCCCCAATCCCTTCTCTGCTCCAAGCTATACATGTTTAGTTCCTCTAGCCTTCCTTGGTATGTTTTGTGACACAGGCCATGGACCATTTTAGGTGGTCTTTTTTGCAGTCTCTAATGTACTGTATTTATGTCTTTATGGAGATGTTGCCTCCAGAATTGAACACAGTATTTTAGGTGAGGTCGTACCAACAAGCTATAAAGGGGCATCACTACTTCTCTCTTTCTGTTACTAATTCCTCTCCCTATGGAACCAAGCATCTGACTTGCCTCTTATTGCTTTGTTACATTGCTTGGCCACCTTTCAGTCACATGAAATAACTCCTAGATCCCTTCCCTCCGCAGTAGTTTGTAATGTAATGCCATAAATGATATATTGAGCTTTTGGGTTTTTGTGCCCCAAGTGCATGATTTAGCATTATTTGGCATTAATCTGCAGTTGCCACACTATTGACCATTTCTCCAGTCTAACTAGATCCAGGGTCAGACTGGCCCGCCAAGGAGCCGGGGGAATCCCCACTGGGCCCCGATGCCTGTAAGCTCCACCCCTTTTTGCAAGAGGGTGTAGTCTTCACTTTGATCCTGTGCACTTCTGCTGCAAAGAGCTGGCTGTGTTGCAGCTCTGTTCACAAGATACCAGCATGACCTATGGTCAAGTAAGCGTCATAGTTCTGCAGAGCGCACCACGGAGGAGAGAGCTGGAGGAAAGACATCAAAGGTAAGATTATGGAGTTCTTTAAGAAGGTAGTTGGGGAATGGGGATTTGATGAACATGGAGGGTAACAACGGCTATGTGGACACGTAAAGAGGGAGCAATAAGGCTAAATAGACACCAAGAGGGGCAATAGCGTTAAATGGACACAAAAGTAGAGGCAATAATGTTAGCTGGACACAAAAGGAGAGAGAGACTGGCTGGACACAAAGGGGCAAAAATACTGGTTAAAACAGGAAGAAGGAGCAATAAGCCCGGTTAGACACAAAGACAGAGAGGGTATAAGGCTGGTTGGACACACAGAAGGAAGGGACAATAAAGCTGACTGGGCACACAAAAGGAGGGACAATAAGGCTGGTTGAACAAGCCAAAGAAGGGGCCAATAAGGTTGGCTGAACACAGAAGGAGGGGGCAATAAGGCTGGGTTGACACACAGGAGACAACAATAAGGCTGACTGGACAATAATAAAGAAGGGGGCAATAAGGCTGGCTGGACAAAGAAAAAGGGACCAATAAAGCAGACTGGACACAAATAGAGGGGGAAAATAAGTCTGGCTGGACACAGGAGGGGCAATAAGGCTAGTTGGACAAACAAAAAATGGACCAATAAGGCTGATTGGACACAAAGAGGGTGAAATAAGGCTGACTAGGCACAGAATGAGGAGCAATAAAACTGAATGAACAAGAATAAAAAAGGGGGCAAAAAGGCTGGTTGGACACAGAAGGAGGAGCAATAAGGCTGATCTGACTCACAGAAGAAAGGGCTAAGGCTGACTGAACATACATAAGGATGGGGCAATAAGTCTTACCAGACACACACAAAAAAGGGGCAATAAGGCTAACTGGACACACATAAGGAAGGGGCAGAAACATTGCAGGACAAACACAAGGAAGGGGCGATAAGTCCGATTGGCAATTTCTCTACTGCTAAAACAACTAAGTCAAAATACCAGGGTTCATATCCCTGCAATTCATGCAAAGCTTGCCCTAATATGACCAAAACATTTATTAGTGAACGTTATATTATTCATAAGATCACCGAATTCCTCAATTGCAGTACTACTCATGGTGTTTTATCCTGCCTATGACATCTGATATATGTGGGTAAACCTATACAAAAATTGTTAGAACACATTTGCACAATTTGCAACGGTCAAAGGGACAATTTTAAAGCTTTGACACCTATTGCTGACACATTTTGAAAAAGCATAGGCAAGGCAACTCCCTTGACACACCCTCATTTTTCTTGTTCATAACCAACTTAAGAAGGCCATAGGCAGCCTTATCTTTCTGTGCATATTTCTCTTAAGTTGCTAAAGTGCGCACATACTTGGCAAACTGGGCCCTGTGCCTATTTACATTTCTCCCCCCTCCCACTTTTCTTAAGTTGCTTCTTAATGAGGACTGGCACACCCCTTCTTACTTATTGTATTATGAGCGGACTTGAAGTTCTCTCATAATTGATCCCCATTCCTAAATCCTATGTAGCTTACGTAAAAAGTGGTACTATGCATGCACAGTTTAACTTTCCTTAAAAATACACACATAAAAAGTAGCAGCTTCTTAACTGTGAATCAGGTCCATAAATACTGTTTGAAATAGTTTTGTAGAGCTAGCACAGAAATAACCAGTACAAGACTGGATTGCAGAGGGAGTGGACAGTATAAAAAGAACAGTGCAGATTGTAAAGCACAAGTATTTACCAATACAGGACTGGAGTACAGGTGAGCAAACCAGATATGTACAGGTTGATAAAACTGCACTATATTGACCAGGCAAGCTGGCATGCAGGAGTAAACAAGATAAGTACAGGTTGGTATAAGCAAAGGCAGACTGTCATAAACAGAATGGTGCAGCAGAAAAGCACCAAAAGCAAAGTACATAGAGGAACAGAAGTACTAACAGGCAGACTGGTTACGAACAGGTGGTGGTAATCAGAGTAGTGCAGATTACAGTACAAAAAGAAAACAGATACCAAGCAGACAGACCAAACAAACAGGGGCACTTACTCAGCTCACACATGCAGAGGCACAGGAATAAGGGTACAATAAACAAGACAGAGAGGTAGCACTCACTATAGGAACTGATATCACAACTAAAACACTAGAAGCTATGACTAAAAGAAGCTAACAGCTACTTAAGGGGAGAGCCACATCCCCATTGCCTACTGAATACACAATGCCAAATCATCAGCTAAGGCATCCCAGCTACAAGGTAATCAGCTAGGATCCTTAGCAAAAAGGCAATGCTGCAGGGTAAACATGGACCAGAGTACCCTGTTACAACACAATGACAACATTACATGCTTCTGCCATACTGCAGCGTGTAACAATAAACTGCTAGCAACTATTTGGGAGAAGGGTTTCTTGTTACTTATACAGCCTGTGGAAGTCTGAATTAAATGATCTGTTCTGATAATTTAATAAAGTTGCCAAAATTGAACATTAATTTACCACACATGTACAAGTAACAGAAATACATTATTACTGCAAGTTACCAGATACTAATTAAACAACAGAACAATTGCAGGAAATGACCGCCGCCACATGTCATCTCACAATGGCAGAGTTTAAATGGATCAAAACATTATTCTATAGAAACAAACAGAAATAAGTTTAAGTGTGAGAACAACCAGAATGCATAATATAGAAAAAAGAGTAAGAATAAGATTTATAAAGAGATATCAGTGGTCACCTGTCCATCTAATACAGAAAGTCCAGGCAGTCCTTCTGACTGTTTCCAAGCTGCTCACATTCTCCTAATGATCCTTCTAAAATTGGTTACTCTCACTAAACTTTCATTGAATTCTGATTGGACCAGAATTGAGAGAGGAGTTACAGAATAGTATTCAGGTATAGAACTCCTGCAGTGATTCTGATAGGGAAATTCCTTTGTTCTATAAACCTTCCCAGACACCTCGGGGCTGATTCAGTGTTACACCTTTTTTTGTGTAAGTGTAGACCTGAGCAGTACCATGCTGAACTGCAAGGGAAAGAAAATTTAAATTGTGAAAGCAGAATTATATTTGAGAGGTGA
This sequence comes from Limnodynastes dumerilii, assembly GCA_011038615.1. Taxonomy (NCBI): domain Eukaryota; kingdom Metazoa; phylum Chordata; class Amphibia; order Anura; family Limnodynastidae; genus Limnodynastes; species Limnodynastes dumerilii. The sequence goes on along the minus strand of WWET01001776.1, from coordinate 15,031 downwards.
AGTTTCTTAGCTGAGATCTATTTTATAGAATAAACATAACGCTATGCAGTATTTGAGTTCTGTGTGTAAAAGTAATGTATTTTCCCTGCATGGAAAAGATTTAAGACTTTTTTTTATCTTTATTTATAATTTTAACAAGATTTCCAGGCAAAAAATAAACAGGGTATTTAAGTTGCATCACATTTCAGCAATGTTAATACATCAGTCAGGTGAGCAGCCGATCACAGGGCACATGTTATGCATCCAAAAATATTTAGGTTTATTTATGCAAGGAAGAACGTCTAATAAGTTGAAAAGACATACAAAACAGACGAGGGTAGGGAAAAAGGGAAGGAATTTGTGAGCAAGACCTGACGTGAAGTGACCCCTTGGCACCTTATTATATCCACCTACACTGGTGCCTATACCGGCATTACAGGACCTATTACCTCATCAAAAGATTTAAGATTAATTAGCACACCTTACTTTGCAAAATGGTATAGCTGAGCTATACACTTGCACCTAAAAAAGGTGTAAGTGCAACTCTGAATCAGCTCCCTCGTCTCCTGTCCATTTGGTGAAATTGCTCCTTATAATGAAATCCAGGAAAACCAGTTGCTTAATTAACATATGACTGCTTATTATATCTGTAGTAATTCCAGATTGATATGACATATTATTAACGTATATGATCCCATACAGGCTTCCACAAGCCTTATTTTCTTGTGTGAGGATACAGGTTCTTCAAGTCACTCAGACACAGGGCCACATTTACCAAGCTGCAGAAAAGGAGATGTTGCCCATTGCAACCAATCAGATTCTGCCTCTCACTTTTCTATTACATACTAGAAAATGTCAGCTAGAATCTGATTAGTATATAGCTATAGGCAACATGTCCACTTTTCTTTTCCTGCAGCTTAGTAAATCTGGCCCACGGTGTATATCCAAACAGGTTTATTCCAAAACATGAGCCGGATTCACACATAAGTGTGTGATCTGTAGGTGTGGATACGAATGTATCTGCACCTAATTCCCTGCACCGAGTGTCATAGGGCACCCTTAACTACCTGTGCATATTTTCCCTCTAAAGGAAGGAAAATACACACGTAGATTTCCCAGCCCACCCCCCCACACACACACACACTTTACAGAAATAACCCCTGGCACACTTCCTCTTACCTTAAAAACTACGTGCGGTCTTTAAAGACAGCACATAGTTAATATCCGTTTGGAGCCACCAACGCAAATTGCATAATCTATATGACTAAGTGGATCCATGCGCAGTGGATCCATATGGAATAATATGCACCTAAGAAGCATTAGCTTCTTAGTTGTGAATCTGGGCCCATAATAGTAATGGAATCAAGTGAAGCCCAGCACAGCACACAATAACGAGTCTAACAGTGATGAAAATAAGTCCAAGTTAATCAAGGGGTGTTACACCGCAGTGTAACGGCTGCTGCAGCTTCCTCCCTCCACGGCCCGGCTTACCTGCTCTCCGACGGCGCGTGCAGGGGAATCCCCTGCCGACAGCTTCCCTGGCAACCGCTTCCCGTAACAGGGGTAAGTATTCAACAATTAACCTCTGGTAGAGAATCACCTCTTAGCCCAATATAGTCCAATACAGCAGCAGGACTGGCTGGAGTTTAGCCTCCAACATAAATGTCCCCAAAGTTCCAACTAACTTACTCCCACCAAGTCCACCTGTTTTCCCTAGTCATATTTCCCAGGAATTGGGCCCTCCTAGGGTTATGGGCAGGGGGTGTGGGTCACCGCAAAGAAAATCTGAATTGTGAAAATTCAGATTTCTCCCAGCCATTTGCGAACTGGCTGGGAGTTCGATTGCATATGCCTTGAGGAGGCATTACAATTGATCCACGGAGCACCGAGCTTTCGGTGCTCCGAAAAGTTATAAAAAAATAGTCCCCCCAGTCCATTCCCTAATTCTTACCCGAACCCTCCCCTCTCACTAGCTTAACCCTAACCTTCCCTTCCTGGCAGCCTGACCCTAACCCTCCCTTAATTGCAGCCTGACCCTAACCCACCATCTCCCGCAGCCTGACCCTAACCCTCCCTCCCCTGCAGCCTGACCCTAACCCTCCCTACCCTGCAGAGATGATTTACTCACCTGTCCCTGGTCCGGAGAGCAGCAGTGAAGGGATAACGTGGTGCGGTGGAGGGATATCGCGGATTGCGAAAGTCAATGGGTAAAGTATGCCGAGCGGCAAATTCACCCATTTATTAAAAAAAAGTAGAAAAAGGTAAGTATTCGAAAAAGGGACATCCGAAAAGGAATAGGAGGATTGGTCAGGGGGCATCTGGGGGTTTTGAGTGTATATCTTGAAGGACTCCCTGCAGGGATGTTGCCAAGAAGGCTGCACTAGGCCTGGGAAAACTCTTTGATGGAGATAACCTCTACCCCTTGTAGCCCATAACCCGCCCCCCGTTTTTAGGTACCTTTTGGCACTTAAGAGTGCCATAGTCCTACCTTATCTGACAGTGCGTAAAAAGGAAACTACGCACAGACAATGCCTCTCCCTGCCGCATACCTAAACACTCCTCTTTCTAACTAAACTATTCCGTGTGGTCTTTAAAGACCGCACAGAGGCAATCTAAATACACATGCGTAGTAGGTCATTTTGCAAATCTACGCACCTAAGAAGCCGAAGCTTTTTAGGTGTGAATACAGCCCTATATATGTTATATTAGCAATTTTTTATTTCTTGCTGTAATACTGCCAGCAATTATTTGGGAGAAGGTTGTCTCGATATCTATACAGCTTTAGATTTTTGTTAAATGCCTGATATCTGAAAGAAATAAGCTGCCCCCCCCATGATAATTGAACCGATATAGGTCACTATATGAAACATGGAGATCCATCTAGGACCCAGAAGCTACTTGTACATTTTTATCCACAGCCCTTATAATGAGTTATCTAGGATACTATGAAGATACCACGTTCACCTAACTGAAAATACTATGCCAGAGACGCTTACCAAGTATCTCCTAGTGATCGTTTAATCACTCAGGCAAACGCAGTTAAAAAAATACAACAGTAATTTATTATAAGACATGGACAAAACACCGGCCCGTATTCAGACTTGCGTTTTCTGTTCCCGTCCGTTCGTAAATAAGCGTTTGTAGTTACTGGGCATGCGTAGTAACTTTTGTACAGTATTTATGAAGCGTTTCGCTACGTAGATTGCGTACACACGGTCCTAAAGACCGCGTGTACGCAATCTACGTAGCAAAATGCCACGTAAATAGCGTACAAAAATTGCTACACATGCCCAGTAACTACAAACGCTTATTTACGGACAGACGGGCACAGAAAACGCAATTCTGAATACGGGCCTATATCCTATATATACACAGTAATAAATGGCAGGCACAAACACCACATTATCTAACCCATTCCCCACTAACCAAAGGAACTTTTATCACCTGACTTTGAGTGCCAGCTGCTGTCATCAAGGCCACAAACACTTCCCCTCTGACGGCACCGCAGTGCCTGGTCAGAGTCTCCTCTAATGGTCCAAATATCTGGATAGTCACAATGAAGATACAGCCTGTTACCCGGATAAACGTCTTGGGGGGATCGGCCAATGCTCTCCACCAACGAGATGGGGCACTGAGTTCCAGGCTCCCTGCTTTTGGCAGGCTCCACAAATACTACAGTACCAGCGAGCCACTCTGAATAGAGGAAAGTCTGTGGAAGGTCTTTGGGGTACTCAGGTTTCTCCGCGCTGGCAGAGGTCCCTACCTCAACGCCAGTCAGGATCAGAATTTTCCAGCCTTTCTCGTTCAGGGTCCTTTTGTTAAAACCCCCTTCCTCATAGCCAGGATGTCCCTGAGGTGGGGGTTGCCTGTGATTGGCTGCTTCTTGGACAAGTGTCAGGTGGTAAGAGTGAATCCAGGGTCACTGAATGTTGTGCCTCTTTCTGTTTTGGCCCCAACAAGTCTAGCGAAGGGCTAGTGCAAGGTCTTTGATATTGATAACCCCTGGCCTTATGTAGGTATGTGATAAGGAGCAACCACTCCCAAATGTAACCTCTTACATTCTTTTTCACCTAAAACTCCCCTCCAGCTGATCAGAGCTTCCTGTAGAGATAGAACTGGGGGGCTGTGGGTGGAGGGGGGGGGGGGGGGGAGAAAGGCTCAGCCCCTCATCTCCTTCCTGGTATCTGGACCCTATTCACCTCACCCCTCACCCACCTGGCATCAGATTACAGACAATACAGTAAGTACCAGGGCCGGATTACCCACAAGGCAACCTGGGCACCCGCCTAGGGCCTGGTGGGCCCCAGGGGCCCATGGATTCAGCCTGCATGTGTGAAATGTTGGAGCTCAATCAGCATAGTCGGCTGTTTCTCCTCTCACTGCTCCTCCCACTGGCTATCAGTGAGAGGAGCAGTGAGAAGATCAGCTAGCAATACTGATGACTACATGTCTGTGTCAGCAGACAAGGAGATATGCACAAAGAAGAACACAGAAGAGGAAAGAAGGTGAGAGGAGAGAACTGGGAAGGAGAGAGGAAAGAAATTCTGAATGTAAGTAGGAGACAGGTTAGGAACATTGGGGGTTGGGCTGAATTGAACAGTAGAGTTGTCCAGACAGGACATGTTAGTTAGATTCACAGAGGTGAATCAGGCCACATGTGATGACATCATCGCGGGACATGCACCTATTGTGTGGTGCCTAAAAGTCCCTGCATGGCACGGAGAACAAAGGTGAGTGAATGGGGAGCTTGTAAAGAGTAACAGAGGAGGAAGAGGTGTGAAGCGGCTGAAGATGCAGAAGGTGCAAAAGCATGAATAGGTGTGAAAGGCATGTGTGAAGAGGAGAATAGGGGCTGGATCCAGACCTAGTTAAGTGCTTGAACTTAGTTACTCCTGGGCTAAACCATGTTAGTTGCAGGGGGAGTCAAGGTAATTGTATTCTTTGCATGCAGGGATATATCGTTGAATTGCTTACTGCACACAGATACTGACCAACTTTACTATCAAACTGTTATCTAGACTTGGGATAGGAAACATCACCTCTCAGCTCTAATACTGTTTCCAACAGATGAAATATGACTCCCCTGCAATCAACATGGTTTAGCCCAGGAGTAACTAAGTTCAAGCACTTAACTAGGTCTGGATCCAGCCCTAGGTGTGAAAAAAAGGTGTGAAGGAAAAGACTGTGACAAAAGCATATACAGGAGTGACTAGAGGTAGAAGATAGGGTATGTTAAAAGGCATAGGAGGAATTAAATAGAGAAAGTTTAAATAATGAGGGGAATTAGAAGACTTACAAGTATTGTGTCACTACAGTGTACCTCCTGCCATCGGTGCACTTTTTGCTTTACTGAAGTGGAATTACAAATATTCTGTTACATGCCGGTCAACTCACCTCTCCAGACGCACACGCGATCTCCGGGAAGAAGATCACAGACGCTGCAGCTGTTCTCCGTCGCGTCTCTCCCCCTCCTCTCCGGCCACACATGTTGCCTGCAAAAAGTAAACAGAGCCACGTGGAGCGTCGCCGCAGCCTTGGGCAGACGCACATTCCACCTCCTAAGTCTCCCTCAGTATGATCACCTCTCCCCCGCTCTGAGAGACGCATCCAATTACATCTAGGCTGGTTTTCAGTCCAGCCAATCAGTTGTTACTAGCCTCTATTTCAGTCCCTGTCTGCAGCAGTCTGCTTCAGCTCAGTGCCGGTTATAGTTTCTCTCCAGTCACTGTGCATGCTGCTTTCTCTCTTTCTCCTTGCCATTGTGCTATTTTTAATTTGTTCTCGAATGTCCCAGTCTGTACCTGCCCAGTACCTTGCTTGTTTTTCCAAGTGTGTCATTACCCTCTCTCCCACCTTAGTGTCTTTTACCATTTGTATTTACCTTACCTCTCCTGTGTATCTGTATCTGTTAGCCCCTTTGGGGGTTACCGCTGGTGTGTGTGTGTGAGTGATTGCCCTAGTTTGTTTAGTCAATCTCGTTAGTCCCGTCAACCTCTCTTGTCTTAACATCAGCGTTTATTGTTATTTGTTGTTTGTTACAGGTCATATTCTTCCATTTCTCCTCTCTTACTATCTGTCTTACTCCATCTGTTTTTCCTATTCTTCTCCCGAGTTTTCTCTAAAGGTGCGTATCCTGACGAAGTCCCACCAGCTCCAGTCTATCCCCACCATCAGGGGCTCTAGCGAAGAAATCAGGCTCTACAAACCGGTGAGTAACCCGTTTCTTCCCTCTCTCTCTTTGGTCACTCCGGTTCCCTATCGGGGTAAGCCTGGGGTACCAGTTAGGAGCTGCCAGTTACCCTGCCTTGCTGTTACTTACCTTCCTCCTGACGTACGTCCCTGCTCACCATCAGGCGCGCTGCCCAGGATCTCTGCTCCACGCTGTCTTCGGTATGTGTCGGCTGTGCATGCGCACCGCGCAACTCCCGGCGGGCGTGCGTCTCCCACGTGGTACATGTAAACAAAGCGCTCTCGCGCCTCGTAGCTCCCGGCCAGTCAGTTTTCAGTAGTCCAGCCTATCACAGCCTTACCTCTTCTATATAAGCCCTTCTCCTCTTCATTCCCCTGCCAAATATAGACTCTGCTAGTCAGGACTGTGACCTGCTCTCTGTGTACCAAGTGCCTTGCTTCATTGCTTGCCTAGTGAATTGCCTGTTGATAGCCCCCCTGTCCTGCCTAGTTCCAGCCTCTTCTGTCCCAGTATGTTTCTTTGCCGCCTTCTCCCACCTTCTCTGTACTTACCCATCCCGCTTCCCTGTACTTACCTGTTTGACTGTACTTGTTTCTCCTTGGAGATTTCTTGTGTGCCTGTGTGTGTGGAAGCCCCAGTTCGTCAATATTGTCCCGTGATCCCGTGATTGTGGGTTTGTCACCGGTAGTTCCTTTTCTACTGGTTCTGCTCCCTCTCATTTGTGTTTTCTAGTCTTCTTGGGTTTACACTGTGGGGTGTCTTTTCCTTATATTCCATCGAGTCCAAGTCCATCCCCACCATTAGGGGCTCTGGTGAAAACCACCTGAAAGGTAAGACTCCGGCCCCTGAAAGCTTGTTCGATCACTTCTGTGGGTTCTTCTAAAGGATCACTCCGGTACTTCATGGGTAAAACCGGAGTATCCTTCCTGGACCACTCCGGTTCCTCACGGGTAAGCCCGGAGTGTCCTAACAGTACCATAACATATTCATGTATTGAATGTACCTTCTGCCTTTGTTGCACTCCTTGTTTAGCTATAGTGGATTTACAACACTACAATATTGATACCACAGTGACACTTATTGAATCCTTACAGCGTTAATCCACCCTTTGCTCACTTTGCTTTATTACAGTGGATAAAATACAAGCATTGGTTCATCATAAGTGACTTTACAAAGTATACCGTATGAACTCCTCCAGTGTGCAATTACTGTTGCCCTACAGAGGACCCACTATCATCTGTGCACTACCTGTTGTACTATAAAGTGTACCTTTGCTACATGCTGCTGCTGCTGCTTTGGTAGCCGAGGATCCTCCCTTGGTTCCCATTCCTTCCTGTTCAACATATGGGGAAGTTGGATAAAGCTGCGGCCAAGTTGGAACAGTTTAGTCGACAGTCCATGTCATGTTCCCAGGAGAGTGCTGGGCCTCCCAACGATAAGCCCCCCACCAAGTGGGACCACCCTCCCAGTGTGGCAGAGCCTGAGCAACAGACCTTACAACAAGTGCTGGAGGCTATCTCGTCCCTGGATAAGTGGATGACCGATAAATTTGGAAAGGTGCAGGCCGGAATCACGCTGCTTCATCAGGATCTACAAAAAGTTAGAGAAAGAGTGGGGGAGGTTGAGCAAATGGTGTCTATCCTGGAGGACACTACTGCCCCCATGAAGAATGATATTACCCGGCTTAACTTGGAAATAGCTGCATGCAAGGCCAAGCTAACAGCCTCCACTGCCCGGGGCTGCACCGCGGACCTTCATTGCTAAATTGCTACACTTTCGGGATCGGGATGCTGTTATCCGTCTGACGCGCCAGCATGGCCCCATGAAAATGGATACCCACGCAATCTCTGTATACCCTGATTATGCCCTGGATGTTCAAGTAGGGCTTGGTTCACAGTGGTTCATCGCCAGTTGCGTGTTCTTCAGCTCCCATATTCAATTCTCTATCCGGTCAGGCTCCGTTTTGTAGCGGATCGAACTACCCACTTCTTCACTACTCCTCGAGAAGCGGAGGCCTGGCTGGAGAGACGTCCTCGTCCCAGGGGAATGGACGATTGTTGAAAGGTACTTTATCATTATTCATTGTCCAGGGCCTCCTTGTTTCTGTTTCTGCTTTGCCCGGGTGACATGGACGCTATCCAGCTTACTCCCAGCTTGGGCCTTGTCTGCAGGGCCCCCTTCCCTTTTCCGCGGCCGCAGAGAGCAATCAGGGCTACAAATTTAGTTTTTTTGCTCACTGTTCCAGTGTTAGAATTTCCTATACCTAGGTTTAGTGTTAGTGTTCTTTAAGGGATCCAAAGTATGCCTAAGGGTGGGTATGGGTTGGGTTGGTTTTTGTATGTGTTATGTGGATATTGTATTGCACACATTCCATATGCCAGGGTCTCCCTGGTTACAGTCTGCAGGTACCATGTTTCATTCTATTATGGCAGGGCTAAGTTTCATGTCCTGGAAAGTTAAAAGATCCCTTGTGCTCTCATATGTCAAATGGGCAGTCCTGGATATAGTTTGTCTTTTAGAGACTCATCTTGTGGGCAGTAAGATCCTAGCTCTGAAAAAAAGTGTGGGTGGGATGGGCGTTTCACTCTACCTTCTGCTCTAATTCCCGGGGGTGTCAGTGTTGGTGAGTAAACACTTAAATTTCCAGCTAGATAATGTGCAGATAGACCCTGCTGGACACTATGTTTTTCTCCATGCCATTGTTAATACATATCCTGTTAATATACTGGCAGTATATGTTCCCCCTCCTTACTCAAATCTGGTTCTTTTTTTTTTTCCAAAATCTTTTTTATTGAGGCTAGGTTACATACAAGACGTAAATCTCAAATTAGAACAAAACACAGTCAAGTATATGAAATCTTATACTGTGGAAGGTACAATATTATGCTAAATAATTAGATAGTACAGGAATATAGAATGGGTCAGCGATACATTAGCCTCTTCAAATCTGGTTCTTAAGAAAGCAGCTTCTTTTATGGCCCAACATCCTGGTTCATCTACTGTTATGAAGGGGGATTTTAATAATGTGATAGATCCTGGTTGGGATCGGTGGAGAGAGCAGGCGGCCCAGACAGACCCTGGACTGACCCTCTTTGGGAAGCTGGTGTGGGAATTGGGGCTGTTGGATATTTGGAGGTTGCGTAACCCTGGTGTCAGGGAATTTTCCTGTCAAGCAGCTTCACACCATTCTCTGTCTCGCATTGCTGACCTCATGCTGATAACCCCTGACTTACTTCCCATGGCCTCGGAGGTGGTATATCGTTCCAGGGGAATCTCTGATCACTCACCTATCGTATTAACGCTGACTCTTAACAGATTAAGGAGTTTACGCTTTTGGTAACTGAACCCATTCTGGCTTACGCTGTTTGGGGAGGATTCTGATATAACTGCAAAGTGGGTTCTTTGGTGACAACGCTAGTATGGATAATTCTGAAGTTAAATGGAATGCATTTAATGCCTTGCTCAGAGGGACACTCCTACAAGAAATTGCTAGAGTAAAGCGCAAATCTAGATGTTTGGAGAATGAGTTGGAGGCTAAATTTGGTGCTCTGGAGGCGCAATACTTGACTTCTAGATCCCTGACTGATAGACTTAAATGGCTTAGGGCTCAGGCTGAATGGAGGTCCCACCTATCAGACAAAGCGGACGGTTACTTTTTAGTAGACATTCCCCATATCTCAACTCGGATATGTGTAGTAGCTACTTGGCCTTTCTGGCTAAGGTTGACTCGGCCATGAGAAATGTGTCAGCTATAAATGACGTCCAGGGCAATATTCACTATGAGGGGATAAAATTACAGAGGTGTTCCTGCAGTTCTATTCTACATTATACGCATCCTCAGCCAGCTAATCCACCGAGCAACTGTGTGAGTATTTGGACGGGGTTGCCCTGCCGGGTCTGGAGCTGGAGGCTAGAGCCCTTCTTGAAGCTCCTCTATCAGATAAGGAGCTGGAGCTTGCCCTGTCTGCTGTCCTGAACCATAAGGTGCCAGGTTCGGACGGCATCACAGGGGAAGTTTACAAACAATTTCAAAAGTTCTTTATCCCTAAACTATTAGAGAACTTCTCAGCCATTTTTCAAACGGGAACTCTGACCCTTTCTATGTCCGAGGCACTTATTATTGTGATCCCTAAAGCAGACAAAGACCCGATGTGCCCTGAATCTTATCGCCCTATTTCCCTTCTGTCCATGGATGTTAAGCTTATGGCTAAAATTTTGGCCCTGAGGCTTAACACCGCGATTGACCAAATAGTTAATCCAGACCAGACCGGTTTTATGCTGGGTAGGACCACTTCCATTAATCTTTGCCGTTTGTATGCTCATATTCAGTTATCCCCAGGTGTTGAGTCAGAGGCATTGGTCGCATACTTGGATGCGGCCAAAGCTTTTGACTCTGTAGAGTGGAAGTATCTGTGGGAGGTTCTCCGTCAGTTCGGGCTGGGGGAATCCTTAATTAAATGGGTGCAAATACTATACTCCACGCCAGCTGCTAGAGTATGTGTTGGGGATACACCAGTGAACAGTTTCAGCTGGAAAGGGGCACGAGACAGGGGTGCCTCCTGTCTCCTGCCCTGTTTGCACTGGCTATAGAGCCATTGGCTTGTATGATTTGAGCTGATGACAAAATTAGAGGTTTCCCTATCAGTGGGTCTGTGGACAAGATAGCTTTGTGCGCAGATGATTTGCTTCTTTTCTTGGCAGACACTGGAGTTTCACTGGAGAGAGTATTCGCGGTGGTAGAGCGTTTCAGCCATCTTTAGGGGTTTAAAATAAACTGGTCCAAATCTAATCTCTTCCCTCTTTCGGGGTACATCCCTGGGGTAGCTGCTGTGGATAACTTGCTGCGTTGGACAACTAAATTTAAATACCTTGGCATTTAGATTTCTAATTATGTCACTTTTTATATAATTCCTGTCATTGACACATTAAATTAAAATCACAAATGTGGCGTAGACTCCTGTTAATGGTTTCGGGTAGGGTCAACATAGTCAAAATGCTCATCCAACCCAAACTGTTGTATTCCTTTTTGCAATCCCATTTATATTCCCCTAGATGTATTCAAAACAATCAATGCCCATTTATCATCTTTGGTGTGGGTGGGAAGCGGATGAGGGGTCGCATGACTGTACTTCAGAGACCTAAAGACAGTGGGGGACTGACACTACCTAACTTCAGGTTGTACTACTGGGCGGCCCAACTTAGTCATTTGGTCAGCTGGGTGTCAGGTGCTCCAGAGGCTACTATTAAACATCTTCTTAGGACTAGGGGGGTTGGGATGGTCCCTGGTGAAGAATCTTTTGATACATCAAGGGCCTAGATCTTGTCCAGCTTTACTTGTCCAGGCAAGGAAAATATGTGCTGCTGTGTGGGGACTGATGAAGAGAGGCTTGACCCAGAGACTCCTCTGTGGAACAACCCCTCCCTGAAAGAGTTACACTCCTTGGACGGCTTGATAGTGTGGGTGCGGTATGGTATAACAGCCATTGGGCAGTTAATAGAGGAGAACTCCTTGAAATCCTTGGCAAAATTGACAGAAGAATTTTCCCTCCCCGATTCCCATTCATATAGATATATTCAACTTAGGCTGAATAAATATGCATTTATATTGAATGGAGAAAGTACTTTGGTTGTAGAATTTACTACACTATCGTGTTCCATATTTGCTTTATATGTATATGAAATTGGGACAACGAGGACCAAAGAACTTAAAGAAAGGGCGTATTCACACCTAAGAAGCTTCAGATTTTTAGGTGCGTAGATGAACTAAATGACCTACTATGCATGTTAGGTACGTAGAGTGTTGTTTAGTAGGAAAGAGGCGGCCTAATGCCACTTAGGGGAGTGTTTAGTTAGAAGTGGAAGCAGGGGAGGGATTTAGATTAGCCAGGGAAGGTGGGGGGATGCAGGGAGAGGATTCTGCGTGCGTAGTTTCCTTCTTAAGAAGGAAACTATGTACGGTTACTTAAGGTAGCCCTATGGCACTCTTAAGTGCCATAAGGTACCTAAAAACGGGGGGCGGGTTAGGGGCTGCACTTGTGAGTTAGGTGCGGCTATGTCTCTTAGGTGTGAATACGGCTCGAAATCTCCAGGACAACAAAAACAAAAAAACCTCTACACAGTTAAATAACCTATAAGTGTAGTAACCTATGTTATTACACTTAATGTGTAATAACCTATGTTACATATTCCTAGAGATTAAACACACCACACGATTGGTAGCTGTCTGCTTTTGTTTTGTTTTTTTAAGACGCACACACTGGTAAGAGTCAGAACAGTAGAAGGCAGGACAAAGATACCTTTACAGGCTCAGTATCAAGCTATGGGAATGTGAGTGCAATAGTGGGATTTGTGTCCGTATTGTCCTCCCTGTTAATTTTACTACACAAGTAACTGGGCTGGACATTTTCAACACTGAAAACCCTCCAGAGAAAATCTGAGTCACTTGTGTACCTGGGGCGACATCTGGTGGTGGTGTCCGGTATTTATTTAAAATAGAAGATAGACACAACCGTAACCAGTCAGAAGGAGTTTGATATCGTGGTTATAGAAGCATGATACAAGCTTGAATAAGTTTTTGCTACAAGATTAACTGCCTAAAAATAGAAATTACTGTGTGCGCAGCAATGTTTATCCCTCATTCTTTCTACGCATTTCACAGACTTACAAGTTATATTACGTATCCAGTAGGAGTGTTATGTGCTGTTTCTATATAGCGGTTTTAAGAGAAGGTAATTTTGTATAAGGAGATGTTTCTCTTGCTAGTGTCTTATATACAATTTAGGTGTCACAAAATCAAGGTATTCTGCCTTTTTCAAACCCTGCTCTCTGCCTGTCAAACCCTTTCACACTCTCCTGAAGTTCAGCTGCTTCAAACCAGCCGTCACACGGTTAACACACAGGAGCCTCACTTTATTACTCCCCACCTGAGTTGGTCTGGTTCTGTCTCTCCCTGCTATTGGACTCTGATTATTTAAGGCTGCTGCACTGGCTCAGTCCTTGCCAGTACAACAATTACCATTGCATCTGATCTCAGTGCTTCCAGTGCACGTTCTCTCCTCTGTTGTGTGTGCATACTCACCTGTGTCCTTCCTAGAGACTACTCCTGGGTACTCACCTGTGTCCTTCCTAGAGACTACTCCTGGATACTCACCTGTGTCTTTCCTAGAGACTAATCCTGGATACTCACCTGTGTCCTTCCTAGAGACTACTCCTGGATACTCGCCTGTGTCCTTCCTAGAGACTACTCCTGGATACTCGCCTGTGTCCTTCACAGAGACTACTCCTGGATACTCACCTGTGTCCTTCACAGAGACTACTCCTGGATAATCACCTGTGTCCTTCGCAGAGACTACTCCTGGATACTCACCTGTGTCCTTCCTAGAGACTACTCCTGGATACTCACCTGTGTCCTTCCTAGAGACTACTCCTTTATACTCACCTGTGTCCTTCCTAGAGACTACTCCTGGATACTCACCTGTGTCCTTCCTAGAGACTAATCCTGGATACTCACTTGTGTGCTACCTAGAGACTGCTCCTGGATACTCACCTGTGTCTTTCCTAGTCTCTCCTCGTGTGTCCTGTCTGGTTTCCTGGTTCCCAGTGTGTCCTCTGTTCCTGCTGTGCCATTGTAGTTCTCTCTGGCTAAAGTGTGTCTGCAGAAACCATCATCGCTGGTGAGCTACTCTGAAAGTACTACTCCACTCACATTGCTTCCTGTGACTCCGGCCTACTAATCCTGGGCTGTACGGCAAAAGCTACCATAGAGTCTTTAGCTACCATCTGCTCCAGTGAGTCATCGGGAGAGTACTACAACGCCCAGCCTAAACAGTCTGCTTCAACACCATTCCACTGTACCTGTGCCATCTGCTTCCTGAGTCGCTACTCATGCCTGCAGTGTCCTTCTACACCTGTGATCCTTCCAAGCCAGAACCTCTCTCCTCAGCTTCTCCGCCTACTGGGATGCCACTCTGCTCCACTTGCATCTCTGCCTACCACAGCTAACTCGTGTCTGCAGAAGTCATCCTCACTGGTAAGATACTCCGAGAGTACTTACATTGCATATCCTGCAAACCTGAACTGTTTTCTTTGCATCAACTGTCGAAACAGAAAATAATAACTTAATATCTATGCCATTCATTGTATGGCGAGAGAACAAAGGACCACAAAAAAGGCGCGAAAATACGCACGCTAGCGAACGTACGCGCATACGCGTTCGTTCGCAGGCGCGTTCACGCGGGCTTTTTCAATATTCGACGATAACCTCACATAACTCATATTCATATACATAAAAACATACGGAGCTTGTAACTACTTGCAACTACAGCAACTACTTGTTGCTGTTGGAATCTGTGCCTTGTCGTTACCCTGTACTACTGAGTAAATACGGTTTCGTAAGTTGAAACGATCTTTCGCATTTGTGCTATTTTTCGCTATTGCGGTCCGAACTTTCGGATCATAGTGGGTAATTACATACTGGTCCACGGGCAGTACTTTTGGGGTACATATTTCATACACGGTATTTAACAGTGGGGGCTCGTCTTGTGGAAGCGATTTTCTGCTTTATTTTACAGCGCTCTCTTCACTGACAAAGGGTGGACAACCTGGTGAGTAAATGTGATATTTTATTGCTAATATTCGCAATTGTTTCTATGCCTAGTGTCAGTTAATCGAGCACTGTTTTATTGTGGGTAGGAAACTTGCTTTTTGAATTTGGGATAAAAATCGTGTATGAGTACGTAATTACTTGCTAGCAGTAAAACGAAATTTCGTGCGCATAGCGAATTTTCGCGCCAAAAATAACACGTGTTTTTATCTTATTGTTTTCACAAAATTCTGGGTTATCTCTCGCTTTTATATAGTCTA
>WWET01001775.1:270643-284081 GCA_011038615.1 Limnodynastes dumerilii | reverse complement strand
CCCACCTGGCGTGTCTACCCGGTTACATATCTTTGTGTCATCTGCAAAAAGGCATATTTTTCCCTCAATACCACAGGCAATATCACCTATAAAGATATTAAATAGCACTGGTCCAAGTACAGAACCCTGGGGTACTCCACTGGTTACCTTACCATCCCCAGAAGAGATTCCATTTACTACAACCCTCTGTTGTCTATCCTGTAACCAAGATTGTATCCATGCAACTACTTTAAGTTCAATCCTAAAGTTTCAAGCTTATTTAACAGTCTTCGATGTGGCACAGTTTCATAAGCCTTGCTAAAATATAGATAAGCTACGTCTACAGCTCCCCCTTTATCTAATATTTTACTGACCCAGTCAAAAAATTCAATAAGATTTGTTTGACATGATCTTCCCCAGTGAATCCATGATGCTTGGAATCCTGTAAGTTACTGGATTTAGGATACTGTACAGTTTGTTCCTTTAACAGTTTTTCCATCAATTTCCCTACTACCGATGTTAGACTCACTGGTAGTTTGACGCTTTTTCCCTACTTCCACTTTTATGTAGAGGGACGACATTCGCTATTTTCCAGTCCTCTGCAATTACCCCAGTCATTAGTGACTGATTGAATAATTCAGTTTATGGTTTTGCCAGCACCCCTCTAAGCTCTCTTAGTATCCTCGGATGTATCCCATCTGGTCCCATTGATTTGTCCACTTTCAATTTTGAAAGTTCTTTTAATACCTGTTCCTTAGTGAAAGTAGTAGTAATTGCCCCCATTGTATTAATAGTCTTCCCATTCAAAAGTGGACCAGAAATACTTGTTAAGATGATCTGCCATAGCCCTTTCACTCTCAATAGGAATTCCGCTTTCCGTTTTCAGCCTTACGATACCCTCCTTTGTTTTTTCGCCTTTCATTTATATACCTAAAAAAGCTTTTGTCCCCTTTTTGTACCAAGTGGGCCAGTTTTTCTTCAATTTGTGCCTTTGCTGCTCTGATAACTTTCTGCTTTGTAAAATACACCTCCCTGTCATCATTACTCTGAGATTGCTGATAATTCTGAAAGGCCATCTTTTTTGCTTTGACTACAGTTGCTACCTCTTTTGTAAACCACATTGGCTTTCTTTTTCTGGATTTTTTCTAAGCATTCTTATACAAAGGTCTGTTGCTGTTAATACATTTTTAAAATTTCCCCACTGCTCCTGAACTGATTTCATGTGCCTCCACTATGCCAAAGAATCACTTGCACATTTCCCCATTTCCACAAAATCTGCCTTAATAAAGTCTAGCACCCTCGTTTGGGTGTGGCACGCTTTTCTCTCAGTCATTATACTAAACTATACTGCTTGACTGGATCCTAGGTTCTCACCCACACTTACTTCTGAGATTCAGTCACCATTTGTAAGTACCAAATCTAAGATGACCTCTTTGCGAGTGGGCTCTCTCACCAGTTGCTTAAGGGACACTCCCTGTAATGAATTTAAAATGTCCCCACTTCTAGTGGAGCTTGCTGAAGACTTATCCCAGTTTACATCAGGTAGATTAAAATCACCCATGATTATTACCTCCCCATTTTAGGAATGTCTTGCAATAGAACATTGTCCATTTCCTCTTCTTGCCCTGGTGGCCTATGTATAACTCCAGTACAAGGAATAACACCATGGGTTTCTATGGTTACCCAAAGTGGACAGTGGGAAGGTGGACAATTTCACAAGTACATACTTTCCCTGTTGACTGGTGCTTTGTTGGAACTACAGGGGGACGCTGGAGATATATCTGGGTATTTGTATTGATTGATTTTTTATCTTTACTGTTTTTATATCGCCACCAAGATTACTTCGACCTGTGGTGGATGAAGAGCATTCTGAATCACCAGGTAATGTGAGCAATATTTTAAGCCAAGCATAATAATCCAAATACTGATCACTAAACTAATGCCCACTATGTTAAGGATGATTTAGTCACACTGAACATTATCCATTGTTCGTTTAAACTTAACATTCCACTAAAGTTTTAATTTTATTTTCGAACAACATTACTTTTATATTTGATTAAATTTAAATATTTACCACACACAGAGTGGCCAGATATTCACTCTCTGATGAGCCAGTTGGAGAGGCTCTGGAGGCCACAAAGCAACAAGAAACCGAGGACGAACACAACACAAATAACACCAACAAGCCAAGCACAAAAGAATCTGGATTGCATAAGTGAAAAACTTGACAGAAATTATCAATCAACAGAGGAGCTAAACACAATTCTCCGCAACATGGATGCCAAGATGGAAACATTCTACACCAATATGTTAATACATAATGAAAATATGTCAGCTATGATGAACACATTTATCACCAAAAGTCTACAATAGATGGACTGGGCCATGAAACAAAACACTACAAGCACAGAGGAGTATGTACCCTCAACATCTGGAACACATATCACCATTCAACAAGCATCAAACATCAGTGCCTCCTCACCACCTAAAATTAATACAAGAGCAAGCAACACCGCAAACAAAAGTGTGGAAGAAAGTGTACCACCAATGAAAAGAAACGATCTCAGAGTGTGACCCCCAAACCAACCAAAGGTGTGAAAAGAACAAGCAAAAAAAAAAGAGCTTTACCGAGATGAACAGTTTGGTCAGAACCTTTAAACATAAATTGAGTTAGTGAGCATCTTTAGTTTGAAATTGTGTTAAATAATTGTCATTGACAAAGTTTTAGTTTTTTCACAGTCATATTGTTAGTCACATGTTGAAATAAAATATCTGTGCTTATATACCTAACCCACTTGGTTACCTATGTTCTTAAAATAGCAATGTCATATGAGAATATGCAACACCTATTTAATAATTATTATTAATTTCTGGTTACCAAAGGTATGTACGTTTAACTGAACCATAGACGCAGACCCATAACACTCAAAACACCAAAAAAATAACAAACTGGTGTCACTTCAATAATTATTACATGTTTGTGGGGAGAGTGCAGTCAAAACATCCAAACATGAAATTACCTAAAAATAAGTATTGATGACATGATCACGGAAAACTGTGCCAGACTGAGAAGAGGAGCTGATGTTCTCAAGCTGATGTTCTGACAGAGGAGGATCTACATCTACGTCAGCCTCAATCTCAAAAGGTAACCCATGTTTCACCGCAATGTTATGAAAAATACAACACAGAATGACAATCTCATGTACCTTTACAGGCACATACATAAGGGCTCCACCAGACCTGTCCAGACACCTGAGCCTAGATTTTAAAAGCCCAAACGTGCGTTCGATGACTTGCCTGGTGACTGTATGTGCTGTGTTCAATCTCAATCTCACTCTCTGTGCTGGGGTTCAACATGGGCGTTAATAGAAATTGCCTCTGAGGAAAGGCACTGTCACCTTAGACAGATTAGAATAAAACATATGATTAGCACACTGTAATGCATAGAAGCCACAACATTTTTAACATATATGGAACATTGACATACCTAATAGCCACATATCACTACCACCGTTAGCATGCCTCTGTTCTAATTTATGCCATATCCTGGATTGCCGCATAACAAAGTCATCATGCCTGCTGCCCAGATATTTGGTAACCACGTTACGAATAAGAAGGGATGAGTCACATATCACTTGCACATTGATGGAGTGGAAACTCTTTCTATTGAAAAAAATAGAAGAGTTTACACCCCTAGGTACCAAAGCGATATGTGTTCCATCCACAGCCCCTATAACATGTGAGAAAAAGGCGATGGACGCAAAGTGCTGTTTAACCTCCACAAGGGCTGCCTCATTCAACGGCATATGAATGAAGTGTGCCATGCGCAACAGGAATGCCCGCAATACAGAATCCAGGATCCGGCTGAATGAGGATTGGGACACTCCTGTTGCACAACCCATGACCCGTTGGAATGAGCCCATGGCACAAAACAGGAGTTTTGTAAGCAGTGAAATTGATCTATGTGACATGACATTGGAAGTCAGGTCACTCTGCATAAGTGCAAGAGTTTCCATGATGAGATGTGGTGGAAGGTGATATACGTGCCTGACCTCATCATCTGTCACATTAAAGAGGCTGACACGTGGCCTATAGATGCGCACACTTGTCCTCAGGCGGTGACGAGTACGCAGACGAGGTTCCCTCCTCTGTAGCTGCTTCTCTTCTTCAGTTGTATTTACAATTGATACTGCCAAAAACTGCATTCACAAAAAAAAAAAAAAACTTTAAAGGTCATGTTAAAAATATTTTAAACAAATCCATACAAGTAAGGATTAGTTACACAAATTATTAAAATATTTATAAACATAACGACAATGAAATAAAAAAAAAAAGATATAAATATGAAATAAAACATAAAAATTTAATCTTACAACACTAAGTTCATTAGTATGTTGCATCTGTGGAAAGAAAATAAAAAATTGTTAAAAATAAAAATATAATACTAAACAAATGGTAATGATTTACAACAAGAAAAAGGCACACAAACAAAAATAAGGCTACAGGTGAAACAAGGAAACAGGTGTATTTTTTTTGCTAAATAAAAACTTTAAAAAACTTTCCACAAAAAAAAAGAGGATTAAACTTATCTTGCTTGAGAACAAACTCAAAATGTACGCCAAACACCAAAAAATGCAATATACAAAAAAATAGCAACAACAGGTATAAATGATAAACCAAGTCACAACTCAATAAAAACATTCTGGCACTTATAAAGGGTTGGTTCAACTAATTGATAATATTTGACAGCTGGTGCAACAGCTGATTCATTAGCTTTGCAGTCAGCGCTGCACCCTGACTGACTTCTCCATCTCTCCTTTTTCTTTCTCTGACTACCACCTCCTCTCCTTTTCCCTCTCCTCTCCTGCCTCCCCTCCCCCCCAAACCCAAACGCATTTAACCAGACAGAACATCAGCACCCTCGACATCCCCGCCTTTTCCTCCTCCCTTGACTACCTCCTCAACCCCATTATCTCTCGCTACTGCCCCAACCAAGCCGCCTCCCTCTACAATACTGTTAGGCAGCGCCACATAGCCACTGCAAGCTGCCCTGGCTTACATACCCCTGCAGCATCTCCACTGTCTCCTTCGGTCCTGCCAGGGCAACGGGAGACGCACATTTGCTCTAGCTGTCGGGCTGGAGCCAGGAGCGTATCCCGGTTGCCATGGCACTGGCCTATCCCTTCCGTTGGCGCGCTCTCTGCATTTCTGTGATTGGCCAGCACGCCTTTAAATAGTCTTCCAGTCCACATTGCAGGCGCTAGTTATAGTTTCCTCTTTTGGTGCTTAGGCTGCTCTCTTCTTGCCTTGTGCTCTATACTTTTCTGATTTTGAGTGCCCCATTTAGTCCTGCCTTGTTCCTGCCAGTTTATCCTATTGTGTAAATTATCCCCTCTCTCATCCTTGTTGTTCCTGCCATCTTGTAATTACCCCTCTTCTCTCCTGGTTGATAGTTAGTGTATTCCTTTGGGACTTCCTTCCGTATGAGTGCTTGTGTGTCTCCTTGTCAGTCCAGTGTGTCCGTTTTGTATTGTTATTCCTGGCCTCGTTTGTTTAGTGTTTTTTGTCGTTTGTCTCAGTCCAGTCTCTTCTGGTTCTGACTTTATTTACTTACCCACTCTACCTCCTCCATTCCTCTTTGCCCTGCTTTCTTTGACGTTCTTCTCCCGGGCGTCGCCCCAGGGGCCACGACCTGCGGGTATATCTGCAGCTCAGTCTATCCTCACCATTAGAGGCTCCTGTGAAGAACCAGATCCCGTTAGACTACGCGCCTTGGGAAGACTCGTCCCTCTCTACTGACCACCCTGGTTCTCACCCCAGGTAATTCCAGCGGTGTCAAGAAACATTCGTTTCTTCTACCGACTGACCACCCTGGTTCTAATCTCAGGTAATTCCAGGGGTGTCATAACAAATACCACCCTTTCCTCTGCCCTTGACTCTGCCTGTCCCCTTTCCTCCATCTCCATTCATCGCCACTCTAACCCCCAGCCATGGAACTCTCAAATCACATGCTTCCTAAAACAATGCTCCCGCACCGCACTCGCCTTTGGCGCAAATCTCGCTCACTTGCTGACTTCCTCCACTTTAAATTCATCCTTTCCTCTTACTGCTCTGCCCTTGCCCAAGCCAAGCAAATTTTCTTAAAATCCCTCATCATCTCCCAAGCATCCAACCCCCGTCGCCTCTTCGCCATCTTTAAAACTCTTCTCTCCCCTTCCACGTCTTCCATCCCACCCTCTATCTCCGCTTCCAACTTTGCCTCCTACTTCTCATCCAAAATTATCTCTATCAGAAATGACATCTCCTCCACTGCAGCTTCCCCCATCTCTCCCCAATTCTCCACCACCCCTTCTATGCAATCATCATGAGTTTTCTTCTTTCCATCCTACGACAAGTGATGAAATTCACTCCCTATTAATATCCTCACCACCCTCAACCTGCCCTGTGGACCCTATTCCCTCACACCTTCTCAAACACCTCTCTCCCACTGCCTGCTCCCATCTAGCTAACCTTTTCAACCTTTCCCTCTCATCTGGTATCTTTCCTTCCTCTTTTAAGCATGCTCTTGTCTCTCCCATTCTCAAAAACCTAATCTGGACCCTACATCCCCCTCCAGCTGCCGACCTATATCCCTTCTCCTCTTTGCCTCAAAACTCCTTGAACACTTAGTCTACCAATGTCACATCAGCTACCTTACTGACAACTCTCTCCTGAACCCCATCCAATCCGGTTTCTGGCCTCTTCATTCCACTGAGACTGCCCTTACCAAAGTGACCAATGATCTGTTATCTGCCAAATCCAAGGGCCACTACTCCATCCTCATCCTTCTTGATCTGTCAGTTGCTTTTGACACTGTTGACCATCCTCTTCTTCTTCAAACCCTCCGCTCTTTTGGTCTCACTGACACTGCTCTCTCCTGGTTCTCCTCCTATCTCTCTGACTGCACCTTCTCTGTTTCCACCCCTAGCTCATCTTCCCATCCCACTCTGCTCCCTGTTAGTGTCCCTCAGGGCTCTGTTCTTGGCCCACTCCTCTTCTCCCTCTACACCTCCTCATTGGGTAACCTCATGAGCACCTTTGGTTTCAACTACCACCTCTATGCTGATGATACTCAAATCTCCCCTCCTCCCCTGACCTCAACCCCTCTATTCTGTCTAAGATTTCCGAGTGCCTTACATCCCTATCTACATGGATGGCCAAACGCTTCCTCAAGTTGAATATGGACAAAATGGAAATGATTGTTTTTCCTCCCCTTAGGATTTCCTCCATCACGATAACCATTGGTGATACCTCTGTCTCCTCGTCTCCTCAAGTTTGCTGCCTAGGTGTCATCCTTGACTCCTCATTTTACTTTATACCACACATCCGTGCCCTCTCTCATTCTTGTCGTTTCCACCTACGCAACATTGCTCTACCTCGGCCTCTCCTTTATGTCAAACCCTCCACTGGCTTCCTGTCGGCTTCAGACTTCTCTTTAAACTCCTTACCCTCACCTTTAAGGCCATCTCCTCATCCATTGCTCCCTACCTCTCTTCTCTCATCAACATGCACACCCCTTCCAGCCCTCTCCGTTCTGCTAACCAGCGCTGTCTGACCTCTGTACTGATCACCACATCTCACGCCCGTATCCAGGACTCCTCCCGTGCTGCACCTCTTCACTGGAATGACTTTCCTTCTTCAGTCAGACTCTCCCCCACATTGCAGGTCTTCAAGCGTTCACTCAAAGCGCACCTGTTCAAGCTAGCCTACCTCTCCTCCACTTAACTTTCACACTGCATCCTTCATCTATCCCTTCTATTCCTTCCCACTCTCCTCCGCTCACACCAGCAGTCCACTTCTTTGCCTCTCCTTATGTCTTCTGTAAGTTCTTCCCTCCCACATAGTGTGTTAGCTCGTGTGAGAAGGGCCCTCCATCCTAATGTTGTTCCTTCCTCCACCACTCCCTCCTCACTTTGTACCCTCTTGTCCCCCTCTGCTACCCTTTTACCCAATCCCCACCTGGTGGCTCCCTCTCTACCTCTCACTGTGCTGTATCCTCTGCTACCTGATCTTCCAAACTTGACACATCACATTTTGCCTTGCGTTCTGTGCTTGCTTCACTTTATTGTGTTTCTGTGATATTATTATAGTCATATTGGGGTAGATCCAGAACTCCGTTTGCAATACATTTACTCGCGTAGCGTATTTACGCGTGCGTACCTTCTAGACACTCCCCTTGGCACACCCCTTGAATGTACGTATTTTGTTCGAGATCCGCTTTTCAAACCCTACCTTAACTTTTGCCCACGTAACTGATGTCATCCGCTCACGTACGTATGTGCAACACGTATTTACGCAGCTAAGCACGTCCCATATTGTACACTTTAAATACAAACCCCCACCTACATAGCGTATTTCAGACGTATTTTAGACTCGTGTAAAATTGGCACGCCCATGCGTAAAGATTTAGGCAACACATACGTGAATGGCCCATACGTTCACATTTATGCTACGTTACGGAGCGTATTTTCTATGGTGCGCATGCGCACTACTTACCAAAACGAGATTTTACGTCCCCGCCACGCGTAAATTCGCTCACAAGCGTTGTTCTGGATCTGGCCCATTGTACTTAATATATACTATGCTGTCTATCCCTACCCTGTATGTCTGTACTGTACTTTGTTGTATTTTGTATGGCACTGCGGACACCTTGTGGCTCCTTATGAATAAATTTGGTATTTGAGACAAAACAACTTACGTTCATAAAATCCAACCCTAAATACACCTTTCGTATAGACTATTTACGAAGGCAGAACGTAACCGTGTATTTATCGTTATTACGGAATCATGCCCATTGATCTCATTTACATATCTAAATACGACGTAGATATGTAAATGATACGACATATCTCTTACTACGACGTGTCCACCCCCTTTGTAACGTAATCATTAGTACGCTTCAGCTTAAATGAGGATCGGTCAAGAGTTTTTACGAAAGGTTTGCCGCATGCACAGTAAGTACAATTGGGCGATTTTACGCTTACGACAAGCGTAATCACGCTCCCGGTCGTAGGTCTGAATCAGGCCCATTGTGCATAGGAGATGACTGTATTGCTATCGGTCAGACTACTAAAGAAGTCCATCTGATTGTATTTTGTCTATGATTATTTGTGTCTAAGATAGGACCAATATATATATACACACTAAGATTCCAAATTAATTACAAACCCTTCCCCCCAATATACTTGTACTAATATTTATTTATTCTAATTATCAAAGCGAGTTACTTTCAATTTTTGATCATTACAGAGAGTGTGTGATAGCTCTGATATAAAGTATGGAGATCTATAATTCTCTAGACTCTTCCTACCCATAAATCATTGGCAGAATTTTCTTCAGTGATTGTACATTAATCCTCTATAATTCACTGATCCCTGTGTTTTCTTAGAAAATATCTCATTCTTTTTGCATATCGATATCTTGAATCTCTAGGCTTGTTAGGCTGAATGTTGGATGTACAATCAATGCAGGAACAGCCATTTTTAATGAATATTAATAATTTTCGACTTTTTCTATCTCCCATTTTAATCTCGCACATTTTCTATTTAAATATACTTAATAAAAGTTATATTTAAAAATATACATGAACTACTAAGAGCCCATTTCGAATGACACTTCTATTTCTCTTGTTTCTTACATTACCCCACTTTGCTCAGCAGGTGGCGGTGTCGCCCCATCAAGTCCCATGTGCTCCGCACCCCTCCCTGTCCTGAGTGAGGGAATGTGATGCAGACTCCGTGTCAGCACTGTGGGCCAGGCTTCCTATTCATACCGAAGCTGTCAAACCAGTCCCCAGTGCACGAATAAACCGTGCTTCCTCTGCCCAAAACACAACGACAGGGGGTAGGTAGGTTGCCTCAGCCCTGCCATTGCTTGGCAATGCAAGCCTTTTGCGGCGAGAAGAAGCACGCGCTGCTATGAAACAGCGCTTTGTAGCCGGTGATGCAGGATGGGGTGCACTGGTCTCCCACGGGTGTTAACGCCGTGTGCCCACTGACCGACCTGCTCCACGGAGGAGGCCTGTGTGTGTGCAAGTGACAAAGCCAGGTAGGTGCATCACTCTCTGTACACAATGCACGTAGTCTGCTGCGCCTCAGTGTCCCTGTTGTAGCAGGGCAGCCTCCCCTGTGTACGTGGTGGATGGAAACAGCATCATAAGATGTCTGATTCTTACATCCTTTAATGTAAACATGATGCAGCATGGATGCCATACGACCTGATGTGGCAATCAGATCTGAGGCAGGTTTCCTATGCAATCTTATGTGCCTTTCATCAGCATGTCATGTATTATTATGCTGGAACAGGATCATAGTATCACCTATGTAGGAGTCTCCATTATTTCTATCATCTATTGCCATATTTCTGACGTGAGTAACGTTTAAGTCTGGATATGGATTTTTCTTGACGGATGTGGATCCATGTTCCAGACAGTAAAATTATTTAGATTTTTTTTCACAATGTAATCCCAGTACAAGTATAGATGCATTTATGTATGTTCCTACTGATGCATGTATACGTGGTGTTGACAGTTCTATGATATTTACAATCCATATTTCTTTCTCAGGTTTTGCATAGATTACATTCTTAACAGGTTGCCATTTCTTTTTTTTATGTTATGTATTTAAATGATTTACTAACAGAAGGAAACCCTTTTATTATATAAGCTGACTTTAATTATATTGTGTATCAGGTTTAAAATGTGTTTTTGTTTATTTTATTAAGCATATTTATATTATTTGTTTCCATTTTCTAAGCATATGTTATTGTTGTTAGGCTCAAGCATCTACCTCATGATGCTGCCATGCAGTAACTCACAGTACCTGATCTATCTGTATTATATATACTAGGTGGATTTTACAGTTCCAATAAATACATACAGCAAGTACTAGAAGAGTATTTCGTCACACTTTTGGGACTGCGTGGTCTGTTGGCTCTTAGGAAACATCTAGGAACTTTGGCATCATTTTGAAACTTATTATTTGGTAATTGTGCCAAGCAACCACTTGTGATTGGTTACAAAAAAATGATAATATTGGGCTGGATCCAGAACTACGTCCGTCTTCCATAGTCGGACTTAATTCAATGAACAATAGCTATCGTTTTGATGCGCAATCTACGTATCGAAACGATACGCAGAATATCTACAATAGCTACTACGCATGCGCGGTAGCTATTGTTCATTGAATTAGTTCTGGATCTACCCCATTGTTATTATATTTTATACTATCTTAAACTGATAGTGACATAAGCTGTTATTTGGACATTATTTAAGTTAAGGTACCAATAGTACATGCATCCAGCTTAGACAGGTGGTATATTCACTGTTGGCTAACAACATGAAAAATGGGTGTAAGCCGGAAATTATGGTTACCAAATTATTTTGGAGTGTTTGGCATCAATCTTTATAGCAAAATCTCTTCCATGATTCTATTTAATGGATAACATGTATGAAACAATATTTAACCAAACCTGGAGAATGATTTTGGATGAACTACAAGATGTTAGTTCCCAATAATACTTTGTATGAAATAATTTTCTCCTGCTTACCTTCTTGCTGAGTGCTGGATAGTCCTGTAAAAAATGTCTAATCAAGGTCACACCACCTGCCACTATAGGACAAGTGCCTTACTCCATTCATTTATTAAATTTCTAACCTTAGACACTTTGAACTGTATTCTTACCTAAGAACGACTACAGACTTCCGCACACTACACATGCGCTGTACCATTATATCTGCAATGGAGAACAGCCGACCAATGCTGTGCTCGGTGCAGGTCAGAGTTCCCGCCCACAGTAAGAGATGCGCATGGGAGATGAGCAGAGGCATGTAAATTGTACAATAAGGGCTTGACTAATACATAAGGGAGGGTCCCTGCTGGCGGATACACCATCTGCACGTAGGAGAACAGGGGGAGGTGCCCTGCTCTCCTACAAGTAGACTTGGGGCTCACAAATTCCATACGATAGCCTCCGCAGCGGAGTAACGTCCTTTCATTTAGACTCATTTGTTTTACAGTATACCTTCTTTACTGTGCACTTTAAGTACTGTCTTATTGTGCTAAAGGTTCTTAATACTATATAGATTTAATGGAACGTATTCACACTTAAGAATGATTTGCGTTTTCATTATACGCAAAAAGTAGCAAAGCGACTCCCCTGACACGCCCCCAGTTTTCAGCTTCTTATGAATGCCATAGGGTTACCTTATCTTCAGGTTCGTAGTCCTGTGCATAGGGTGGCTAATTAAGATCGTGTTTGCGTAACTGTGCCTAGATTTCCTCATTTACATGGCTCCCTCCATCCAAACTTCTTATCCTTTGTTCTTAAGTTTTTCCGGAACGCCCCTTCATTGCAAGCCTTGAGGAAATAGGTTCATAGTGGTGATTCAGAGCCACCCCATTCATTAGGCCTAGGTAAATTGTGTATATTAAGTTACTAAGCCTGTGTAGTATATCCCTTCTTAAATATACGCACAAAAAAAAAGCATTTTCTTAATTGTGAATCAGGTCCAATATGTCCATTTGAAGATCTGTTCTTGTTTACTTGTATAGCTGCTCCATTTACAGATTTCTTATATGGAAAGTGAGGGAAAAGAATTTAATGCAGAATACTATAATGATAAAATAACCATACCTTGTTAACAGAGTTTTTATATTTTGTGAGATTGTATAGCGAATATTAGCTTAATACGCAGCGTAAATCTGTACGCTATTATACCAATACCATACACAGCAAAGAATGAAGGTCCAGTCGCTAGATGTGTTTCAAAGCACAAAAAGATATATTACCAGACTGTTAATCCAAACAGCGCCACTCCAAGATACACACAAGAATACCAACGCTGGTAAGAGCTTCACAGAGATACTCATTTACTCTTCCAACAGAGTAGGTATAACTTTTATAGGTATTCATTATCAAAGGGTTGATGATGTCACTGCAATTCGATCTTCTAACATCTGGTTGGAGGGTTCTCTCTGGTCATCTTAGGATCCTTTGATGATTGGTCCTTGATGAGTCTTTTGTTCTCTTGGTGGCTTCGTTAACATATTTGTACAGGGTCTACCTAAGTAAATGCAATGGGCTATGCCATGAGTTATGAAATAGGAACTGGGAATATAGAAATATCATCAACAAGTTGACCACGCACATGGTTCACACGTGATTGGGTGTTTACGCATATCGTCATGTGAGCACATCCCGTAGCTACACCTGGTTGCGTATACACCCACATTTTGCGCTGCGCATATTCTTTTGTTCCTATTTATTTGCACGCAAAAGACATTAATATTGTTGCTTAAAAGGATCTTTATTTTATATGCTATATGGCTTTATTTTAATTTCAATTATTTTTTGTACTAATCAGTGGTGTCACTAGGGTTGGTGTCACCCAGTGCAGTAACTCATGGTGTCTCCACCCCCT
>WWET01001775.1:245375-255961 GCA_011038615.1 Limnodynastes dumerilii | reverse complement strand
TGGCCGCCTAGCCTGCCCTCCCACCCTCATTAAACTAGCTCCCCCCGCCCACCTACACTAAACTGAACGTAGGGATGCTGGGGAACGTCCCCTCCAGCGTCCCTACGCCGCTGCTACGGACGCCCGATCCACGATCGGGCGTTGCCGTAGCGACGCCGGGCAACATCTGCCCGGCGTATGCGCAGATCGGCTGAAAAGCCGATTTTACGCTTGCGTCCGCCGTCCTAGCTGGATCAGGCCCAAAGTTTCTATTGTGATTAAAAATGTAACAAATTCTTACCCACTACTTAATTCCAAACAAATTTAGCTGTAAAAGACATGTGGATGTGATATTTCTTCTTAGGCAATGTGCATAAACAGCTCTGACCTTTAGAATAACTGAATTTATTAACAATGCTCTATCTCCTTGTGTGTTTTTACCAAGATATAATGGTGTGCAAACCCTACATGTTTGAAACAGCAGAAATATTGGTTTATTATGCTAATTGCTTTGTATGCAGAATATATCTATATCTTCATATATCTGCCTGCTATTATAATGTTAGTCAGCTGTAAGTGCCCAACTCCACTTTTAATAATGACCATTACTTTGCTGTATCTCAGGAAGGATATTCTACACCATGTTTCCTGCTTAAGTAGACATTTCTCCATCCCTATTGAAATTACTGTCATTTCACAGATGTCTGGGGAAAAGGATCATTAACCTTTTGCTGCCTGGTGTAAATCTAGAGCTAGAGCTCCAACTGCCCTTATCGTCTCATGAAGCTTACATTGCATAGTCTGAGGGCTACATACACGTTTATTACACTACATACAGAGTAGAAGTCTTACACTGACATTAATGCTGCTCTTGGAAAAATGAACGTAAAGAAGATTGCTTTTAATCTACAGAATGTCGTAGTGTCCAGCGAGTCACGTGTTTATTGAGGCATTGCAAAGCTTTATTGCATTTTGATTGTACTTCATTTAGGATTCCTTTCTTTGTATTTTAGTACTTATAATACTACAGAAAATCATCAGTTTTGTTTTCCTTATATCTCTAGAAAGCTATTATTAATTTAACACCTGCTACAAAATAATAATAGTAACATTTGTAATTGATTAGATTCATTTTATTAAGGGTTATATATAAATGTTTAATTGTCTTTGGATGAATGGAGTCATTGTGTCTGTCTGCCCACAGAGAAAGTCCCATTTCTCTTTAGGCCCACACAGAAAGTTAGAAAAACCTGCCAAGATTAGAACGCAGTCTCCGCCAAAAATGGAATCTGGAAGTCTGACAATCCTAGAATACAGTTCAGATGACTAAAAACTATTTAAGTGAAAGATACTTTTAGCATGATATATTATCAGTTATTAGACATAATATATGAGAATTAACTTATCTAGGAATTCTTAGTTTTATTTTTGTTTATTTCGCTTTTGAGCTGAAACTATTCATGTTATTTCTGGTTTTCCATATACTTTTATCTCTAGGGTTGTTGTGCTTGTGAATCCATGATACTATTTTACGTAAACGCAAGAGTTTAGTTATTAAACGTGTTAAAAATACTTTGTGTTGTGGTTGCTATAGGGATCTTGTGTACTGTTATACTGTGCATGGCTTGTCTACATGACCTCATGCAGTTAAGATAACAAGACTGAAGAGTATAGATAAGCAAGTTCTATTTTATGTCACTACAAAGCTTGTGTTGCCCAAAATAGCCATAGTTTATTTCTGGTGAGGGAGGAATTCCTTTAATATATTATATGGCTCCATTTTCTACTTGACTCTAAGTAGATCTTATGCAGACTCAGAAATGAATTCCTAAAGCAGACACGACTTTTTATGACACACTGACGAAATCTGACCTGTTTAATCAGCATATGGTACAGTTTATGTATGGTCTCTACTGCATTTCTTGAATATAATAAACTATACGTTTTGGTATTCAGTAAAGAGCCTAGAATAAAATCTAAACTGAAGGTCAATCCACACCAACCATGGTATATTTAGCTTCAAACCCTATGGTCCACACCATAAACCATCATGTGCTTTAAACTATGATGTAAATGGACCAAGCTGGTTAAGCTGATCACACACTAGAGCCATTATCAACCCAATCATCCAACTATAAATACTGATCACTCCAATAATCACTTTACTGAGTGGGCATGCTGGATTTTCCAAATTGGCAATAATCATTCCAGAAATGCTGTGGTACCATTATTTGATCCTATGGGTTGCTTAAAATATATCTGGTGTACACGCCCAGTATTTTAAGCAGAGCAACCAGCTAACTGAACTGAACAAGGGTCCTCTTCTGCTAGGATTATCGGTGCCAGCAGGAGAGGTGTATGGTGTCAATATCTGGTCCTTTCCCTCGTGGTAATTTGTGACGTTTAATGGGCCCCCTCCTGCTGGGAACGATAATCATGGTAGAGTATGGCCAGCTTAAGGCTATCTTTCTATTACCAATCATAATTTAATAATTTGTCACCGAGACCACATGCATCAGATTCACATTAACTTAGTCATGCACAGTAAGCCTTGATTCATTGTTTCTAGTGTCTATTTATAGATGGAATGTGAAAGATTGAAAATATTCATGTGTTTGAGATTCGTGTGTGTTGTACTGACCAAAATGTTCTGTCATAGCCGTTTGTATGCAGAAACTACTAAAAGGCAAATGGGGTATACTGGTTCCTGCAACATCTTAGATACATACTGGACATTTTCATAACCAAGTTACAATAAAATACAGAGATCTGCTTATCCCTTTTATTTAAGGGGTATGGCCATGTAGTAAACCCCTTGGGCTGGATCCAGACTTAAGTAAGTGCTTAAAATTAGTTACAATTGGGCTAAACCATGTTGATAGCAGGGGGAGTCAAGTTAATTGTATTATTTGGCATGCAGGGATATATCTTTGAATTGCTTACTGCACACAGATACTGACCAGCTTTATTATCACACTGTTATGTAGACTTGGGACAGGAAACATCACCTCTCAATTCTAATACTGTTTGCAACAGATGAAATATGACTCCCCTGAAATCACCATGGTTTAGCCCAGGAGTGACTTTCCTCTCTTAATGGCAAGCTCCTTAAGTCTGAATCAGGCCCATTGTTCATGGTTCTCAGTATTTAGTTTAGTTCAACTAGCAGAGAAGATGATGATGTTTTGGTGGGTACATAATGGCTACAATAGAACTACTGTCTTCATTTTTTTATTATTATTATTGTTATCGTTATTTATTATTACCATCATCTCTAATATTATCATTATCTATAGTTTATTCTAAACCATGGTCTCTCCACTGGGTATTTTGGAAATGCTGTCAGTGGTTTATTTTGTGTGCAAGTTTTGGATTGTATAAACAGTATAGTCTGAATAACATTTATCGCTTGTCTCCTCTTCATGCATATCTACAGTTCAGCTGGTATTGAACTAAGCCATATCACATGCAGCTGAGACATTATTTTTAACTGGAGGTATCAGAAGGTTAGGTAGTTATATCTGGTTTTCTATTCCCACATGGAGCCTTCGTTCCAGCACAGATTCAAAAGTCATGTTGAAAATATTGGTGACTGTCTATATTTAGCTGCCGTGTCTATTGCTGGAAAGACAGTTAGAGGGGAACATCTCTCTGGCTTGCGCTGTGAGGTCATCAATCCCATTGGGCTAGTAGCGCTCTGCAGAATTATCCAGGGGGCCTTTGTACGCAGTAATCTCTATGCTTTCTTTAACCTACTGTTCTGTCTTTTCACTGTCCCTGTAAAAATAGACATTCTGATATTAATGCGCTGTCCTTTTTCTCCCTCATTAATAGCAATGCAAAACATATTTAATATTTCAGTATTTCATTATTTATTGTTTTAAATGTAGTTGTGCTCCAGAGAAATCGGCCAGATGGCTCAGAGTTTTGGTTTTAGCACCGAGCTGAAAGATGATGAGGAGCCTTCTCAGTCAAATCAGTTGTGGGCTGCATGAGCAGATGTTATTTTAAATGAGGGTCAAGGGGAAAATTGTTTATTTCTGTTGTCAGTAAGGAAAGTATGGAGGCCATTACATAAACTGCTATAGAATCAAAAGCTACTTTTACCAAAATAACCCTTTTATATCAGAGGGCATTTAAATATATGTCTGCTACCATGACCTGACAAAACAAGAAAATTTGTATTTGAATTATTATTTGTGTAAGCTCCTTGCACTTCTTCCATTGAGTTTGCGAGTCAAAGCTATGTTATAGCCATCATATGTATTATTATTATTTATTTATTAACAGGATTTTATATAGCGCCACAGATTATGTAGCGCTTTACAATCAGTATAAACAAGACTGGGTAGTAACAAACAGACTAGGCGGATAAGAGGGCCCTGCTCACAAGCTTACACTGTATGTGTATGATCCAGTCACACAGCAGTGTAAGAAGCCAAATGAGGGAATTTTAGAAAAAAAGAGTGTGTTCGGTTTGTGTTAATAATGTAATAGAAAAGCAAAGTGGTCGTTAATATGGTAATTATAGCTGAAGAAGGTTGATAAGCTTGTCTGAAGAGGTGGGTTTTAATGGAGCGCTTGAAAGTGTGGATGGTAGTGGATAGTCTTAATGGGCGAGGAAGTATATTCCAGAGTGGGTGCAGCCCGGGAGAAGTCCTGTAACTGGGAATCAGAGCATTTCTGAAGCGTAGAAGAGAGTTGTAGTTCTTGTGATGATCTGAGAGAACGTGCTGGGATATATCTTGAGACAAGTGAGGATATGTATACAGGTGCATTCTTGTTTATGGCTTTATAGGTTAGCAAAAGGAATTTGTATTTGATTCTATAGTATACAGGCAACCAATGTAGAGATTGATAAAGCAGACTAGCCCTAGGTGAACGTTTTGCAAGGAAAATCAGTCTTGCTGCTGCAATATAGATTGTAGAGGGGCAATTTTATATTGTGAGAGTCCAATAAGGAGAGCACTGCAGTAATCACTGCGGGAAATGATTAGTGCATAAATGAGAGTTTTATTAGCAGTGTCTTGTAAATAATACTTTCATATTAAGGATATGTATTTTAGGTGTATGCATGTATGTGTGTGTGTGTATATATACTGTATATATGTGTGACTGCTTAAGCTTATTTACACAGGAAAGATTGAAGATTGTCTGTCCCCTCTAACCCAGCAGGCCCTAACATTAATGGATATACTGAACTGGAAATATGATTAAAACTCATTTAGTTCTCAGTGAAAAAATATTGAATAAATAATTTTCCTCAATAAAAATATAAATTGTGTTCAAAATGGTGGTTGTTATATGAATGTTACTATATTAAGCTTTACCTGTCACAAAGTTGCTAAGTTTAGACTGTTTATCAGAAAATGAATTTATCTGTGTAATAAAATGAAGTAAAAGCTATATGTAGTCCTGCATTCATACTTTCTGTGCTGGAGTATCTCCCCTATACTGTTTGAATGTATTATTTTTTTATATTTTGAATGGATGCAAATACTGGACCGTGTTCACACTTAAGGACGTGCAGAATCTCCATACGTATCTTTACAATCAGTTAAATTGTGCATGCCCAGAACCCAAATGTACGCATAAAAATCATAGCCGACTGATTCACAAACACGGACGTGAGATTCAAGACTGATGCTCGCACAAACTCGGAATGAGTCCCACATGTGTGGTTACAGGGGCAGGACTCTTAATGCAAAATAACCCCTCACCCTAAATTAGTCTGGATTATAGTTTAACAAAACTTAAAAAAAACAACAAAACAATACAATACAACTATAAAAAATAAAGTGCAAACATGACTGAAGACAATGTATTTCAGTTGTCACCTGTATACAACAAATAATAAAATACTTCCATTAAACATCTTGTAAAACCAAAATAATAAATTGTCAATGCTATTTTACTTTTTCCATCTAGTACTTGCACTGACTAGGACAAATATGTTTGCTGTGCACACAAATGCTTTTAAAATGATCTTTTTTTTTGTTTTTCTCAGCAAACAAAGGAGAAGATGAAGGAGAGTCTTATGTTGGTCATTTCTCCAGATGCCCTCTGCACCTGAAGAATAGCGGACAATATTGGGTAAATATCTGTTGTCATTTGGAGGTTGTCAGTGACCACACATCACCAGTCTTTTCCTGTTTTCTTTGTGTCTTGTGCTCTATCTTGTCTGTGCAGCTGGACATGAACTGTAACCAGATTACATCCATTTGGTATTCTATTTCCAGATATTCCACTGCTGCCTCCCGCAGAGCCTGTTATATGTCATTCATGCACTGTTTATTTTCAGAGAATTTCACATTAATTATATTTAATTCAATTTCCCTTGTGCTGAAATCTATTTTTGATTGCAATGTCACAGTGGACATTTATTGCTGCATAGTTATTTGTGCATCTACTATTAGAAGTTGTAGAACAGCAACACATATAAGGATAACAAAATGTTCCCTCCAGTAGATAAATGACTACATATCTATATAGATATGCAGAGCAATGCGCCTGGAGTTTACCGATATGTCTTTAAGACCGCGTATACACAATCTATGTTACAAAAAGAAACGTAGATGGCGTTAAAAAATGACTGCGCATGCGCAGTAACACATATCGGTAAACTGCGGGCGCATATGCAATGCGCCCGGAGCTCTGCATACGGCCCAAAGATATTCATAAAGAAAAATAATGTCTGAGGATCCAGAAATCATTTAAATTTCCTTAATTTGACTACACTCACAGGATCCTTAATTAAAATAAGTCTGGTGGTCTGAAGTATTGGGTTGCATAGCAGTACATGTAGCATTATTATGCCACTTTCCCCCCAACAACAGTGTGAATGGAAAGGACTAGTGTTGCTGCATCTGTGTGCATTTTATTAATTTAGCCTACATACTGTAGGTACAGGTATTTGTTTAGACAATCCAAACAAGGATAGATGATAGGGATTCATATTTTCTTTTTATTTATCCAACCATGAGTGACAGCAGTTAATTCTTTGTTATCGTCCTTTAGAGACTGCTTGTTTATATTGTATTTCAGTAAACCTAAAGAAATTAAATTTATAGCGCAAGTTATAATAAAATCATCTGCGATATCAGTAGAGCCTTAAAAAAAAAAAAGGTAAATATATGCTTTTCCGGGTTATGCTAGCACCTGCTGAATATGTAGGCCAACTTAATATATAGAAATTATCGTGACAGATGCCCTCTATTTCCTCAGTTCTATAAAGGTCTTGAAGCATCGTACTTGTGAATTATAGTCCTTTAAAAATAATACGAGGTGGATGGTAAAATTGACATCCCATTTTTTCTACAGCACTATTATCCAGTAAAGAACTTTGTCTCTGCATATACTTTGTATAATGCTTGATACATATATTGATTTAGGACCTGATTCAGAGATTGAAAATTAGAGAGGAAAGTTACTCCTGGGCTAAATCATGTTGATTTTAGGGGGAGTCAAGTTAATTGTATTCTTTGCATGCAGAGATATGTCTTTGAATTGCTTACTGCACAAAGGTAGTGACCAGCGTTACTATTACACTGTTATTAAGACTTGGGCTGGGAAACGCCACCTCTCAACTCTAATACTGTTTGCAACAGATATAATTTGACTCCCCCTGAAATCAACATGGTTTAGCCCAGGAATAACTTTCCTCTCTTATTTTCAATCTCTGAATCAGGTCCTCAATCTCTAGAATTTAATTTTCCCATCAGAAAAGATTGTGTTTTAGGTTCTATGCAACTAAAAGCATGTGCTGCTCTGTATGGAGCAGCATGGAGAGGTTTTTAAACTTTAAACCTCTAATTATACTTTTGATTGGAATTGAAAGGGTTCTGTTGATGGACTTGCTTTAATTGCCTGCTGAATAATTCACATGTACCTTTTTATCCCTGCTGTAAATAAACTATGAAGTTGTGGCTGTGTACCATTTGTGTGGCACCAAAATGAGCAGGGTGCTGTTGACACAGGTGCCCAGGTTGTTAGATGCTATCTGTGTATTCTGACACAGCACAGCAGGCATAGACAGCCTCCTGAAGCCGCTCTTTGTCATGCATTCAAAGTTACATTGTAAGTATGCTGTCTCATTCTCGTTGTGATCATTTAAAGATAGAATAATGCATCATTGTCCAGACAAGTTATTAGATTTGTACTTAGTAACCTGAAAAAAACCTTACCAGTGTTACTCTCACAAAAGTTAAGTTTATTCTTATTTTATAGTCTATTGGCAATCAACAGCTGGAGTCTGGAATATGCAAATGTATTGGAATAAAAAAAAAAAATCTGAATTAATATAGGTTAGGGGTTGTAACATAGGTTAGGGGTTGTAACATAGGTTAGGGGTTGTAAAGTTTAAAAACGGGCTTCATTATATGGTTACAAATAGGTTGTAGTGGGTGTTTCCCCATCACTCTAACACAATAATGATTTGTATTTATAATATGTTCAGTATTCATATTATGGAATGATTCCTTTTTTCTTATGCTTCTTGTTTTATTGGGTAATACTTCTCTGTACTTGTGGTGTGAAACAGCTTTGTGTAATATTTACAGATAAGAGTCTCTGCCTTACAGTGTATCATAATAACAGAGTAATGAAAGCTGGCTCCATCTGTCACCACTAACGCTTCATGTGACATTGTTTGGGGTATGTTTTAAGGCTGTAATTAAATTGCATGCTTTATAAGACTATGCATTTCCAGTCTTGTCCTTGCAAGGTTTCTTTTTTTTCTGGTGACTTTGGATCCACCTCTTCCTGAAATATATGCAAATATCCACATTTGTTTTTGCAGTGTTTTGTTTTTTAGTAAACCCTTTACAGTCCACATTTGAGTCGTGATCATTGTTAGGATACAGCATGTAATGAGTTTATGCAAGTTCTTCTTATTATTATTATAAAAACCTTTTCATTTAATTTTGATATGTGATGCCGATGAATATCCTAGTTTCCAAAGACAGAGGCAGGATCTATTGAGCATAATCTGTAGTAAAATAAGGATGACCAGTCATATTCAGTGACAGAACATAGCTATGACACTACATTGACAGTCAGTACTCACATAAGCATAATCTAGCAGATATTCAGTGCCCATATATTGTCATTATGAATAGAAAACAAGAATTCAGCCTATTGAGTCTTTAGAATGTTATGGGCTGTGATGCAGGATGTCTATTGTTTTGCTAATTGCCACTTTACTTTAATAAGTAGTATCAACAATCTTTATTTATGTATTATTGATGATCATTTTAAAACTGTGGCTTGAACCCTATGCACTTAACAGCAAAACTTCAAACCACCCAGAAATCATCTTAGATATTTGGTTACCACACATTTCATTACCCTTACAATGATGTCATTTAGACGTACATTTCCATGTTGTTTAAAGGGCTCAACTTCCTTCATTAGAAAAGCTGACACTTTCACTTAAGCATGCAGTGACATTTAAAACTTTTGTATCTGTATCAAAGATATTTATTTACTTTGTACTGAACTGGAAAATATTCTGAAACACTTGTGCATGTTCTTAAGCATTGCTGAATACAATCATAACCTTTTGTTCTCAGATATTTATAAAACTGGTATTATTTTTATACATTCTTGTTAAGGCAGGGGCTGTGTCATATCACAATCAAGATTCCTTTTTGTGGGTCTATAAATTGGTCAGTGTGACTCTTGTGAACTCACGGGCAGCTGCTGATTGAGAGACTCTAGTTGGTGAAGTGCAATACATGATTAGGAACAGATTCTAGTTTAGTAAATTAGTATATTGATCTCAGGCTGCGTTCGGCAAAGCAGTTTCTCTATCTAACATGTTTGCAGCAAATACTGCTCATAATTACATCGCTGCTACTTCGCAGACTGCAACAATTAACCACCACAAATGTCATGCAATCAATTAATGCACCCAATTTGATTACACTAATGTTCCAACCTTTGCAGTGAAGTATCTACGTACAAAGTCATCTGTCACAGCCATGGTACTTAGTAACATGGAATGAGTTAAATGTGACAATCTTTTTGTAATGTGACAATAGTTTTGTAGTTATTGCTAAACTATTCAGAGCACATATGGGGACCTGATAACTCTATCTGACTATTTGTGTTATTCATAATCCCTGTTTATACATAATGTTGAAGAAATACTAATGTCAAACAGTCCTGTATTATGGATTTCTCTTACCTTGGTGCATGCTTAGTATTATATGTATACATACCCTCCAACTGTACCTATTTAGCAGGTAAAGTACTGTTTATTAATGGTTTGCACTGGTTAAAAAGGCTCCTGTACTGGATTCTGACCCAGCAATTCCCTCCCCCCTTATTCACCTTCCGGTCCTGCAGCATCTGATCACTATAGAAGAGCTGGGAGGACAGACTCTAGCAGCTAGGATAAAGTGACAAGACCATCTTTTGTGATTTCTTAGCTCATTTGATAATGTGTAAAATGAGATTTTACACCTTATTATACATGCAAATGAGAGCAAATTAAAACCACGCCCATTCATAGGACAAGCCATGCCCCCTTCACAGACACGCCCCCCCAGGTGTACCTAGTTTCTATTAAACAATGTTGGAGGGTATGTGTGTGTGTGTGTGTATAT
>WWET01001775.1:228904-245252 GCA_011038615.1 Limnodynastes dumerilii | reverse complement strand
ACAATGTTTGAGGGTATGTGTGTGTGTGTATATATATATATATATATATATATATATATATATATATATTAATATTCATATTTTTGATGATTTTATCTGCTGTTACTAAAGATGGGAGCAGGCCATGTTTGAAAGGCCAATACTGTCTTGCCTACTACTTAAAATTACACTGTGGTTATTTATTCACTTTTATATACCTTCGTTCTTTTCCTCCTTTTAACAATCATCTCTTTACATACTTGTCCTTTGTCTTTAGATGTAATGAACATTCTGTCATTTTCCTGTGTGATTATTATGATAAAATAGGACACACATCCATTTCATACATTAGTTACTGGATCAGGAGGGGTTATTACATTTAATGTCCTCTGCAGATAACACAGGCTTTGCATAGCACAGGTGGCTGTTTTGTTTGTGTTTACACAGCAAAGGGACTGCATAGGAGTAGCAATCTTGGTTCTAATTGACTCAACCGCATTGTTTTTAAGGCGCATACACTTTGCATTAGCTGGAATTGATTATTAATGTGTTAATAATTCAGGAGCCAGCAAGAACAAACAACCCAAAAGCATCCCTCATGCCCACTCAAGTGATCTTATCTTTATGAGACAGGAAGTGGGCCTTGCAGTGATCGGAAAACTGCCCTGTCTTTAGCTGTCTTTTCTAGATATTGAAAGGGACATTATTTTGAAACCATGTTTGCTTTATAAATGGTTGGGAACATTTCTAAAAACCTATGAGATCTTCTATAATCAATTTGAATTGGTACAAATTAGAAAATAAAAGGCTTAAAGCTGGGCTATCTGTCCACATGAGGTATTGATGCTGTCTGCTTTAATTATTACAACCAGCCTCTATTAATTTACTGAAATTGAAAACTTAACCGAAATGCCATCGTGTAACCAGCCTTGGTTTACTTTTAATTGTATGTTCTTGCAATTATTAGCATTATCAATGTTATATCGCCCCCAAAAAATACATGGAATTAGCTTTGCACTGCAAATAACGCCGGAATTAGTCTTATGGGTCTGGTGTTTCATTAAGGTTAAACTGCACAGCGTTAGGAGACGAAGTAGAAGAGGGGACGACCCACTGTCTAAATTCCTCACAAACAATACCCGACCAGGGTAACCACTGAAAAAGAGAATTAGAGACTGATGCGGCATATGGGACACCACAAGTTTCCATCTCACAGCTAAACTGGATTTTGGCACATATTTTAGTTATAGTCGGGGGTCTTTCCAGAGTTGGGCTATAGCTGCTCTAGTAGCAATGAACATGTGACCTAGAACATACTTCTTCTCTCCTAGGAGAGTAGATGTAAACATATGCAGACCCCCCTGGGTCAGGGGTGAGGGGACACTGCGTTGTAAGTACCCCCCTTTCCAATGCATCTTTCATTTATCAGGTGTTATTCACAGTGCTGATATGTACCTTACATAATTGACAGGTGCTTCATTTTCAGCATTCCCTTTACCCCATATTATAAGTAGGTTGCTCCCCAATGCTTCTATGCAGGTTGCATTATTAGCAGTACCGCACATTGCCCAGGAATCATCCCCTGTAACCCCAGATTACAAGGTATCCTCCCTTAAGCATTTCAGATGTTTCAGAGGCAGAACCACACGAAATTGACCAATCAGGTAGTAGCTGAGAGCATTTTGCTGCTGCCTCATTGGCTGCTGCAGCTGTGTAGTGCCCCTACTCCCTCCATTTGCTCCTTCCAGTCCACCTCGGCATCTGCACAGCTCTGCTAAAAAGTAAGTGTGTGTGTGTTACAAGGAGAGCGTGCGTGTGTTACAAGGGGAGAGTGTGTGTATTACAATGATAGAGTGTGTGTGTGTGTTACAAGGAGAATGTGCGTGTTACAAGGAGAGTGTGTGTATTACAAGGAGAGAGTGTGTGTGTGTGTGTGTGTGTTACAAGGAGAGAGTGTGTGTTTGTGTTACAAGGAGAGAGTGTGTGTTTGTGTTACAAGGAGAGAGTGTGTGTGTGTGATACAAGGAGAGAGTGTGTGTGTTTGTGTGATACAAGGAGAGAGTGTGTGTGTGTGATACAAGGAATGTGCGTCTGTGTATACATATATATACATATGCATGGTGATGTTATGCATGTATGATGTGTGTGATATTATGCATGCATGGTGTGTGTGTGTGACCCTAATTCTCCCTTCCCTGCAGCCTGACTCTAACCCTCCATCTCCCGTAGGTTGACCCTAACCCTCCCTCTCTCGCAGCCTAACCCTAAGCCTCCCTCCCCTGCAGCCTGACCCTAACCCCCCCTCCCCGCGCACCCTGGAGAGGTTACTCACCTTTCCCAGCGGTAGCGGCGCGGCGGTGGGATATCGGCAGCGGTTATTCCGAATAAGAATGGGTGAGTATGCCGAACCATTAGGTAGTCATAAGGGTGTTGTGCAGTTCAGCAGTTGAAAAACTTCTATATTGTAAACTTAACATCTACCATCCCCCACCCTCACTGCCTACCTTTTGCGTACTTTTGGTGAGTGGAGGGTAAGGCCTGCCCTGTCGGATGGATTGCCTATATGAAGGGCATCTGCTGCGTAACATACAGAAGGCGCATGTGCACTTTGTGTGCATAAATCAGGTGTCGGGCAGAAGTCTGAATCCAATCCATCATGTTAATTAACATCAGAATCCCAAAACGGAATTAACACTCCAGTTTAACATTAAAATTCTGCTTTCTTAATCGGTATAGAAATATGATTGGAATGGAATAGAGCACAGAATGTGCAGCTAAAAGAGACAAAACATATGGCTAAGGGAACGTCTATTTGTGTGTGACACTAATCAGTATATGGTCCTCTCACACAACACTGTAAGTTTCATTCAAATGTTTGTAACGATATACCTTGTACTGTATATGTGTGTCACAGTGTTTCCTGCTCTGTGGTGAGATTTCTCCTGTGTGGAAGACAAAGGGTGTCTCTTCTATGTTTGTCTGCTTGTGAAGCCACGCCTCTTTTTTGACTTTCCCATTTTCTCCCTTTTTTATAAAAATATCATTGTGGGGGGGAGCCACTGCATTATATCATTCAGATACCGGTACTATGGGTCCATGCAATGAGGGCATTTTGATTATAACAAAAGTAGGTCACTATATTTATGGACATTAAAAACTAGAATGGGAATAATTGTAGGGGGCTAGTAAAATAATTTGCTGTTACAATGAACATGACTACTGTCTAATTAAGATTGAGAAATCCATTTTTCTATATCTGGCTTTGGTGAATTGGGTTTAAAATGTATTGCTATTAACAGTATATGTAGTACAGTTGTGGTGATAAATGTTAGTATTGTATATTGTCATTTAACTCTATTGTAAGAAACATATGTTCTTGTTACATGTTAATTTTACCACCTGTTTACCTTCTGAATGTAAAATATATGTCTGTAGCAACAAACGTGTCACCCTTGGTAGTGTATAGGTTAATATTTTCCAAGCTAGCCTACAGAGTGTTTTAAATATTCTTGCTGAAAATGTGTCACCGTTGCAAATTTCATGCAAAATGGTCTATATTTGGTTCTGTAACATTCAATCCTTCATTCCCCAGTATGTTTAGTGATGAGTTCCAGGCTTTTAAAGATGAAATTAATATTTCAACATCCCCCTCAGCAACCCCCCCTCCCACCTTTTTTTTTTTTTTTACAGAGATCTGAGGCAAAGCTAGATATAACTGCGTTCCCATGACAAGTGCCCAATGCCGATCAATAGAATCTTTCCATTCATATTGAAGTTAAGGTAGCGAAAGCCTAATTACTGCCATAGAACGCTCTGTTCTGCAGTCATTATCAATAAACTTTGGACCCCTGCTTTGCCAATATTGTTATAAATGCTGTCCAGCATTATACAGGGATGTAATAGTAAGAATTAATTGAAAGCTTTTCTCTTTTAGTCAGTCCAATCCTGTTTATAGCTGTGCAAAGAGTAACCAGTACATGTCACTTCACACTGGCAAATCAAGAGTATGCATTTGTAGCATGTAAAACGTACAATAATGCAAGAGTTAACTGATGAATATGTACTGATAGATATGTTGCTATGTATGGGATCTTCTATCTGGAAATTCAATTTTCTCTTATTTAAAGTACAATGCTGAAAAGAGGCTGTATTATGAATAAATCCGATCTTACTCCTCATTATCTGGTGGTCATCACTTTTGAACGTGACATGATCACGGAGCACTAATATTTATTCAGTTGTTTCTTTTTAGTTAACACAAACACATACCTATGTACAGTATATGTAAAATATGTTCGCATACCATGAGAGAACTTGAGATTTGTTACGCAGCAGTGTGCTAGCTATTTTTGTTTGTTAGTCATTTGAGAATGAGACACACCACTGACTGTGCCCTTCAAGTAGATTCACTGAAAGGTAGGAACTATGATGTACAGAAATGTAATCAAAACAACAACAAAAACAGCTATTCAAGGATTTTATCAAGTATTTATACAGCGAAAAACTATGTTTTAGGTTTGAATGGGAGCCAACCAACCAACATTCTCACACGTTCTATTTATATTGCAGCTACCTCATTAGAAAGATGGACAGGTCTGGTTCAACAGATGTCTGACAGCTTTCCTGTCTGAGTTTCTGCAGCAGTATATGTAACACAAAGATAGGCTTCTACCAACATCTATTTGTTTTTGAAAACATAAACATCATGATTTACATGCTTATTACTTTAATAAAAGGTAGTATCTGGGATTTTTTTTAAATTATTATTATTCTTTATTTAGTTTTGTCAAAACTGTAACAGAGTTTACAGACATTATAAATAAACACAACATTATTACAAATGTTCCCACGTACATATATTACAAAAAAGGACACTAAGCAAGGAAAAAGACTCATAGAAACGTCTGCTTAAACTTGTCTAAAAGGCGGCATAGGTAAAAAAAAAATGATATGTATTCTATTGAAGATTATTGACCTTCATTTATGAATAAATGGTGGCAGTTTTGTTTTGTTTTTATGGGTAGCGGGGTAGGATATGGGGCTAGGGAGAACCAGGCAATGCGCTAGCAATACAGTAAATAGAAGAAAAGTGTCAGGTGTAGCATTAAGTGGATGTAGTTATGTCAGTTGTGTGGTCACAGGGGTGAGTTGGCACCAAGTCTTCTCTGAAGTGTAACCAGAGTAGCCATGTTCCTACAAAACCATTGTGTTTATCCTCTGTTGAGGTAATGATGTCCTCCATTGTCATGTCGTGGTCTATTCTATTAAGCCATTCTCTAATTGATGGGGGGGG
Source organism: Limnodynastes dumerilii (assembly GCA_011038615.1). Classification (NCBI taxonomy): domain Eukaryota; kingdom Metazoa; phylum Chordata; class Amphibia; order Anura; family Limnodynastidae; genus Limnodynastes; species Limnodynastes dumerilii. The sequence goes on along the minus strand of WWET01001775.1, from coordinate 239,980 downwards.
CTGGGGCGACTTCCATTGTACTGGAATAACTGCCTTTGCTGTGTGATTTAACCAAACTAAAAGAGAATAAAGAGTTTATAGGCTGCTAGGGAGTGCTGGGGCATAGAAAGGAGCGAGATGTCGGGGGACTTAGGGCCTCATTTCAATTTGCAGGTGATGGTGTACACAATTTCCCAGAAGTGTTTGAGACATGGGCAATTCCACCAGATGTGCAGAAACTTACCTATAGCCTCAGACTTAGTGAGCCCAAGTGTGTAGCTCTAAAGATCCTTTCCCAATCATCATCAGTTAAGGAAAGCTAAAGATCTTTGGTCCAACTACTAACAAATGGGGGAGGAGTCTTGTCAGTGTCCTGTAGTAGTCATTAGAGTTGGGAGATAATATCCGTGGACAGGGAAAAGTGTCTCAAAGCTGATTTTAGGGCGTTTAAAGTGCGTGGTTTTGGGTGGAGAGTGCATAAACTGCTTGATCTGAAGGTACACCCAATGCTCCCTCCTGTCCAGACTAAATTGCTGTTGGAGGTCATAAAAGGTAAGTGAGACCCCCCCTTTGCACCAGCTGGCCCATGTGTACAATCCCTGCCTCCCTCCTGGCAGATAGGGTGTAAGGTGTGAGGTGTTAATGGTGAGTAGAAGGATGATATCTCATTTTTCTGAAGCAGACATCTCCAACATTCTAGGGTTTGGCCTATAGTGGGTGGGATTGTGGCCAGCATGTGGGAATTTTTTTATGGAATGTTATTTGTTTAAGAATTTATTGGATAAAATAAATGCAATATTTATTTTTATTTACTTTTTCATTTATCTTTTAGTTTTTTGTTTTTTTAAATCAAATCAACAATATACATATATACTATATATTTTAAAATTGTAGGCAGAAAATTTCCATGATTGTTGTAATGACATTTCTGTGATATGTAAGATTATTTTAAGTGGACCAATGGTCTGTCAATGTCTGATGTTAACAATTTTGTGTAGTAAAAAAAAACTAATTAAACGTTAGAGATCTGCCACTATTTGTAGGGGCAAAATTGAATAGTAAAGTTTACAATCTATCACTGTTAAGAGATTACTAGGCCAGTTTTCCTTATCCTTAACCACTATCCATTTACCTTTTTAGATATAGATAATCTATATTCTTCTTTTTTTTTTCTCTGTATGTTAGTGTAATATCAGGGATTATGATTTAAAATAAAGGGTAGATGAATATTTTTTTATCTATTATTAGTCTAGTATGTAAATTAAAGATGGGTACACACTGGTGTTTTTGTAACAATCAGACCTCGTTACTGTAATTAGTCACGATTCTGCACCTGATATTTGTACTGTCCACACTAAAACGATTCCCCACTGGATCGTTAATAGTACACTCTGAAGAAAGAAGCAGACATTGAGCATCATTGATTTTGAAAATTAGGAGATACAAAAATCAAATCCCACGATGCAATGCAGTTTCATATGATTCTATGGCGCACGGGACAATACACAATGGTAAGATGTCTGAGCTATCTGATGTTTATCGTGTGATCTGCACATATTCTAGTCACTACTCTACAATACAGACAGCATCCCAGTCACAGCTATACAATAGACACGGTATCCAAGTGACTGCCATACATAACAGGCCATCCACCATACCTGTAACCAGTATGTATATATTACCAACTGTCCTTTATTTGGATATAGATTTCTACACACATATAAAGTACAGCTGGCTATATATATATATATATATATATATATATATATATATATACACACACACACACACACACACACACACACACACACACACACACACACACACACATAATAACTACAGGAGGCTATAATGATTACAAAAAAAGTGTTAAAAAAAATGTAACCTGTGTCAGGTCCAGTCCATGCGCAACATTGGTGTGCAGCCTTTTCAGGCACTGCTCTGCCCTGGTAATGAGAGAGCTGGCTCTCTCTCTATATATGATACACAGCAATATCCAGCAGATAATTTCTATAATGTGATGAAGATCTATTAGGATTAGTAATGCATCAGTCCAAACTTAGGACCAGATTCAGAGCTTGAAAATAAGAGAGGAAAGTTACACCTGGGCAAAACCATGTTGATTTCAGGGGTGAATCAAATTAATTTTATTTTTTGCATGCAGGGAGAATAATTTGCTTTTGCTGATTGCACACAGATATTGACTAGCTTCACCTTTATACTGTCATTTAGAACTGTGCTGGGAAACATCACCTTTAAACTACAACACTGTTTAAAACTATTGAAATTTGACTCTCCTAAAATCAACATAGTTTGGCCCAGGTGTAAATTTCCCTTCTCATTTTCAATCTCTGAATCGGGATCTTAGTAACTAGTCACTAAATACTTTTGAAGAGGCTTTCAGTCATAGATTATGGGGGAGAAAAAAAAAGTAGGGAGAAAGAGGGAAAAAATCACAACGATCTAATGTAGTACGTTACATACATTCTGTGAGAACACCAGGTAATCGATCAATATAGATCCCGCAAGGTTACTACCTTTTCTTTATGTGACCAAACCACCTATTCCTGCAAAAGTAATGATATAAATGCGTACCAGATATACCATGTATTAGAGCCTGTAGAGTGGATTTCTTTACCACCTCAACTAATTCATCATCCACATATAAATAGAAATGATAATCACAACATAATGTATTGTTTAAAAAGCAACTTTTACTTCATATTGATTTAAATTGCATGCTTACTTTAGAGCATGTGAAAATAAGTATTGTAAACAAGTCTTTAGCTTATCTGTCACTGTGCAGCTGGTTTTGCCGTTTCTCTATTTGGTTTTGAAGGGCCGGTCAGCTGCTCCAGTGCGTCAAACCACCGTTATGGGGAAAAGTCCAGATTGTTACAGTATAATGTCCATTGTACCACAGCATAAAAATAGCTTCTTCTTTCTAATGCGCTTCATCCATAGGAATGAATGGTCCTACTTTGACCTCCTCAGGGAAATTGCAGTGAGGTTGTAAACATCCACAGGCACCTTTGACAAGGCTCTCTTTGTGTTGATTGGTGGAGAAAAGTCAGGCCCCAGCAGGAGACCGGTAACGTGTGCTTATTAAAGCGAGTGCCGATAATGGGGCTGAATCAGAAATTGGGAGTAAGGGCAAAACTGGTGCAAGTGTACAATTCGGCTAAATCATTTTGCAAAGTAAGTGGTGATGGTAATTTTTAAATCTTTTGCATGCAGGGGAAATACTTTACTTTTCCACATAGAACTCACATACTGCATAGCTTTATATTTAATCAATAAATTAGAGTTGAGCTAAGAAACTTCACCTCTCAATTCTATTTCTGGTTTCACAATTTCAAATTGTCTCCCCTTGAAGTTCAACATGGTATTGCTCAGGACTACATGTACACCTAAAAAAGGTGTAAGTATAGCTCTCAAGCAGCTGCAATAATAGCTGATCCCCCCCACAAGGGGGATAAAAAGTGCTTATGCAAGTGGAGATGGCAAAATGGAGTTTTGAAGGTAATTTGGGGAACTAAGAGTAATTTAAAGAATAAAATGCTATGTATTGGATAATTAAAGTGCTGAATGAATAAGTGCTAGCCATATGTAATTAGTTAGATCTAAAGTGACATTCAATATTTAATAATAACAATACTATAATAAGATAAACATTATCATCATACATTCATTACAAATAAACAGTTTAATGTTTTTAGAGTTTTTTTTGAGTACCACACGAAAGATAAAAGTGCTTATGCGAGTGGAGATAGCAAAATGAAGTTTTAAGGAATTAAGAGTAATTTACGATGTATTGGATAATTAAAGTGATTGGTTAGATCTAGAGTGACAATCAGTATGTTAATAGTAAACCATACCAGAATATGATGAATATTATTATCATACTTATACAAGTAGCCCATTGCAAATAAACATAGGAAGGTTCAGACTTATGGACTTGCAAAAAAATGTTCTGAAAGGATGAGGCTCAATACGCTATTCTTAATATTTCTGATGTGAAACATTTAGATGCAGTTATTGCTGTACAAGGGGGTCATACCAGATACTAAAAAGCAAAGATCCACATACTTTTGACACTCACAGATATGTGATATTGGGTAATTTCCCTCAATAAATAAATGGCCAAGTCTAATATTTTTGACTCATTTGTTTGATTTGGTTCTCTCTATCTACTTTAAATATCTGATTTAGTTTTAGGTCAAATTTTAAAGGATTCACAAACTTTCCAGCACCACTGTATGATAAGCCACTAGCCACTGTTTTGTTTGCCATTTTTTTCTGAAAAGCTGACATTTTCTAGTACCAATAGGAAAGTGTCAGCTAGAATCTGATTGGTTGCTATGGGCAACATCTCCACTTTTCGTTTCCCGCAGCTTAGTAAATCTAGCCTTAAATCAGTTGAAGTTCTAGGTGAGCATGTATTGAGTGTTTATGCTCTTAACACTGAAGAAATGAAATTAACATGAAGTAAAACACATGCTTGTCATAAACATTGGATGTTTCTACAGGTCCATTGGCTTACATTAGTTCTCTATTAAAGCATTGTTGTCTGGATATTAGAATAGAATGCATGAAAAACACTGACTGATAATGATAATAGCAAATGATAGTTAACTATTAGTAATCATGATAATAATAATAATTATAATAATAATTAGACAGAAATACTGAGCAGCTTTAGTTTTAAACTCTGACTTTGAGTTGAGCTTCCAAAAATATAACCTCTCAACGTTGTGCACATTTTTAAGTTTCATTCCCAATGTTTGTTTTGTTTATGGAGAAAATGACATAAAGAATACTGAATTTAACAAAAAAAATCCCACTGTAGTTCATCATGGTATTACCAAAGCGGGGTATGTCTGCCAGTCACAGAGCCACCAGTCACTACTGGCAGAAACGTGACGGGGCTCATATGGCTGGTCCAAAACATCTGCTCACTACATTATGTCAGTATGGTTGGCATGGTTACACAAAATTAGAATGCATTAAGAGAACCAAACAAACAAGTATGTTAAATGTCAACATTCATTTTATGTCCGATATTGGGTTTAGAAAACAAAAAATAAGCTCCTCTTAACTTGTATGTCCCATTTGTTTTATACGTTTTGTATGCCGATTAAATGATATGTACTACTAAAACCCACTATATACCAGAAACCTAATTTATGTGTCAAAAGCTTGGCATAGAGCACAAGTTTGGTAAATATTATTTACAATTTACAATATTTTTGCAGTAACGGTGTGTCCTTTTCTTACAAAACTCTTGTTTTACTTGTGGAATGTTCCTTTCAACATAGAGGAAATGTATTTGTAATATACACCACAATGACATTGTAGAAAATTTCATAAAAAACCATAATGCTAATTCATCTTCATTTCTTTATTATGCAATTGTCAACATATTTTACTCATGAAATACATCTCATTAGCCTGTTCTTGGAAATAAAGTATATAATTATTGTCAGTGCTTTTTTTTTGTCATGGAACGCACCGGAACCTTTATTCAACGGATTTTCCAAGTTTTAAAAGTTTCAGTAGCAAAATCATTAAAACGGTGCATGTGGGCTCTTGTGTGTTGAATCCGATGCATGCGTACTTCATCCGCGCTGGTTGTGATGGAGCTGCTCGGCTTGTGCCACTGCTCGGCTTGTGATTGGTCGCATGGTCACGCATGAGTTGATGTGAGTTTCGGCACCTTTTTTCTTATAAAAAAGCACTGGTTAAGGATTAAATATGACATTAAATGGTAGAAGAAAAAGGGGAGGGGAGGGAGGAAATTGAATATAGAAGCCACTTTGAAAGAAGGAAGAAGGGGGGAAAGAGGGGAATGGATAGGTAAGCACTGGGCCGTAAATACAATCCTTTCACAAACCTCCTGGCATAGGAACTGTACGGTAAAGGTGCCACGGACTCCAGGTTGTCATTTCTATACTTTTTATCCTTACTTTTTGGGAGACTTGTACATACTTATCTATCATTATTTCTGTCCAAAGCTAGCTACACACTAGCATGATTTCTCCAGCTATCCCTGGGCAGATTTTCTGACACCACTGTGCTATCCTCCTAGCATCAGAGCCTTGTCCGGCAGGAGCCTGGATTCTCACTTGAGAATTTCACTTGTTCCGAGCGTTGTTTTAGGAGCAGAGCTACTACTACTATTTATTAGGATCTCACTCCCTGGGGCTAATCCACAGTATGGGAGTGATGACAAAACATGTACAAAAGTAGACAGGAACAAAACAATATTACGTTGTGGGGGCTGCAAATGTTTCTTGATTATATTTTTATGCAGGGAAAATGCTTTTGCTCATGGAATTCGCATGCAACAAACTTTAAATTTGCCTTCATTGTAGTTAAACATGGTTGCTCAGGACTAAACTTGTACCTGTTTTGCTCTTACTCTCAATCTCTGGATTCTTTACACTTGGATAACCATGTAATACCCCAACCAAGTTTGTTCTGTGATTTGTTCATAAATCAGATTTTTCACCTTCTAGTCTTGCTAGGCCATTATGTAACATGTAGCAGTTATCCCTCTATTGTATAAGATGTAAGGTTGTTAATAAACAGATAAGTTGGATAGTTTATAAATAGATAAAAGTGCATACGTTGTTGCATTTTTCAAATATAGGGTACATATATCGGCAGAGAATGCAGGGAATGTCGTACTTAATAAGAAACTTTCTTTATTAGTATCATGGATGCAGGTGCAGAGTTATATTCTAGAAAATATCCCAGAATGCTCCAACAGTGTAGTATAGGTATAGCTCAGGCCTGGACAACCTTTGGCTCTCCAGATGTTGCACTATAACTCCCAGCATGCTTTGTTAGGTATTCATTATGCTTTTGCAGTCAAATCATACACCACAGGTTACCCAGGCCTGGCATAGCTCATACTTGGCAAAGCATGATGGGATTTCACAACACATGGTATATGTTGTGTGGATCATGAATTTGAAAGTGTGTTAAACTGGATACACCCTGAAATTATAACTAACGATACACTATTTTAACCAGATCATACTAGCTATATAAAGGGACAGTTATGCAAATAAGATTCCTGTACCTTACGGCCGCCCGAGGCCTATATGGCCGTCATTGTAGCAGGGAGTGCAGTTACGTGTCCAGATTCCTACCCTAACGATTACGATCAGCTCTGTGGCCTTACGGTCGCATTGCTGATCGTAACGGGACTTCTTCCGCCCCGTTCCCTAATTTGCATGTCTATCTCCCCCTTGACGGCAGAGATACGGCATGCGTAAAGGGGGGGAAAGCCCCCTTCTTGTAACAGCCAGCGACCGTAACTATAGGCCGTTACGCCGCCGTATGAAGGCATGCGCACAACCTTCATAACAGGGAAATTACAGCCGCGGCGCCCGTAGGTCTGGATCAGGCCCATTGTCACAATGTGCTGCTGGATCTGTTTTCCCAAAGCCCGCTGCTGCAACAATATACATGTCCACAAAGGTGGCACAACTGCTGTAGGAGGGGAATCATTGGAATAACGGTCTGGATAGCACACACACTGTGATTTCCAATGACACTATGATGTTGCTGATAGCAAAAATTAGTAGCTCCCAAAATGTAATCAGACGACATTGCAAAGTAAGGGGCTGATTCAAAGTTACACTTACACCTTTTTTTTAGGTTCAAGTGTAGACCTGAGCAATACCATGTTGAATTACAAGGGGAGGCGAATGGAGGTGAAGTTTTCTTAGCTCAACTCTATTGTATAGATTAAACATAAAGCTATGCAGCATGTGAGTTTTATGTGTAAAAATAAAATGTTTTCCCTGCATGCAAAAGACTTTAAATTAATGAACACCCCTTACTTTTACCCTTACTCCCAAACTCTAATTCAGTCCCTTGGTTTCTGCTCCCTTCTGATACTATTAAAATCTAGTGCCATGTGCTTAAAGCTTGTTTAAATAATCAAAGTGCTTAATCTCCCGGCATATGTGCTAATAAGATATGTGTCTACAATTATACAATTACTGGCAGGTTACTTGTTACCAAAGTAACCAAGTACAAACCATAAATATTTTTGTAGCTGTGTACAGATCAGTCCCAATGTGACTTTACAGTGCGTAGTGGTAGAGGGTAATTGCTTAATGCTATTTAATATAGTATTTTTTGTTCATCAATAAGAACATTGCTATATTAATTTTTTTGTCTAATTTGTAACTTCACTGTAGGAGACAGGGAGAGAGGGAGAACACATAGAATGTTGCCCTTAGTTTTATTGTAATTACACCCTACGTATTTTTATACTCCCCTCAGTTCATAACATAATTTATATCAGCATGCTTGAAAATGAAGCCCTTATTCTGGTAGAATATATTGAGTATGGGGAAAAAATAGTTTTACTGTGTGAATAGTCTCCCATGAAAGAAAATACATGAAATGACTGAGTATGGAAAGAAATATATTACTATTAATGTTAAATGTGTTAAGATACTTCCTTTAGCAAGGATATAGGTCCAGATCCAGAGCTACGGCTGCCGCTGCATATTTGCCGTTTTTCGCATGTGTTGGGCAGATGTTGCCCGGCATAATCAATGATTCAGCGTTCCCTGAATCGGGTGTCCGTAACTACAACGTGAAGGGGCGTGCTGCATCGTAACTACATTGTAGTTACGGAAAGTAGGTGGGGGGAAGGACGGAAATTAGGAAGGGAGGGCAGGGTTTCACTGATTACGCTCCTGTCTGAGCAAAATTACACTCGGTTATGCCGGCTGAAGTCACGGTATCCTTCATATATCCTTTGTAACTAAGTGTAACTACACTCGGACAGGAGGAGTGTCAGGGGCAGTGCACCAGAGCTACGCTGGCTGTACTTACGAACAGCGGCCCAGCGTAGTTCTGGATCTGGCCCATAGACTCTGGATTACTTAAACTACTACTTTTTCTCCAGTCCAGGAGCAGCTGTACAATCACTTATTGCTAACTAATACGGCAAGAAGTCTATTTTTCAGTTCTGTCCTGATGAGAGAAGATCTATTGAGCCGGTTATTTGACATTTTTAGAGCAGTTTTTTTTTTTTTTGTTTTTTGTTTTTTTTTTAATCCCCTCACAATAATTCCAGAAATTAAGTGTAATACAATTTCTTTTATTTGAAGAGAGGATAATAAATAGATAATTCTTTTCTGATAGTGCAATGATTTATCTGTGTAGCTGGTACTTCCTGCATTCAAATCGTCAGTTGCTATGTATTTAGCACACAGCTGGTGCTATGCGTTTAAGAGACTGAAATAAAATCCCACACGTTGGAGAAAAATAATTGAGGGGCGTGCGCTATACCTGTCTCTCTGCTCTTGTCACGGCCTGGCCATTAGGACCCAGAGGTACTGTAATTGCTTGAACCTACCAGCTGCAATATAAATATGACAGAGTCGCTTGACTTGTAATCGGCTTAGGTGCGTAGGCAGAGGAGATGGCAGAGAAGGGGGAAGTCAGTGGATGGAAAAGGGCTATATAAAGTATACAGCTTAGACTGGATGGAAGAATTGATTTCAAAGCTATTATCTTGGCTGAGGTCAAATTAAAATAACCTATTTATATGTGTAGATTAATGTTGAGCAAAGCTATGGGAAATTTTTCATGACCCACACATCTCCAAACAAAGATATCCTTTTATTTTATTTTTTTTTTTTAAAGATATGTTCAATTAATGAGAGATTGTTTAACCATTTAATTTCTGAGATAAATAAAATATTAATAAAATACTGGTCATAGCTTCACTTTATATCTGGAAAATGAGTAAGAAGACAGTGAGGTTTAGTAAAAGGTATATAGCTTAAGGGCTTATCTTCTAAACCTGGGACCGGATTCAGAGCTGCGCTTCTGTCTATTTTTCAGATGGAAGGGCAGCAAAAATGAGCACTGCACATGCTCAGATCGGAGAGCGCACAAAAAGATGGGCGCAAGTGTACCCATCCGTCTGTCTGCGCATCCGACTGCCCTGTACCTGTCGAACTGGGAGTTCCATGATATTTAAATGAGAAACGTTTTTCTCATTTAAATACTCCATGCAGGGCTGTCCGGTGGCTGCATAACAAACCGTACACTTACACCATCTCACAGACGCTGTAAAAAAAAGTTAATTAGTACCGAAAAAAAAGAACACAGTGTAAAAAAAACCACCCAAAAAATATTATACATAAATAAACAAATAAACATAAACAAACAAACATAAACATTGTTGCATGGTTTGCAAACTATTATCCTTTTAAGGGGTTATTGCTGAGAAACCTGTAAAATAGGGATAGATTTTGTACTGGGCAGTTGGGCGAAATTGGGAGAAAATCTCTCACCAAGGAAAAATATTTAATTCTGACACTGAGTCTGGAAACGATGCATCGTTTACAATGAAAAAGATTGTTATCTTTAGATTCTGTATTCCTTTTAGATCAATGTTGGCTAATCTGTGACACTCCAGGTGTTGTGAAACTACATTTCCCATCATGCTTTGTCAGGTATCTGCTTTTGCAGTTAAGGTATGCTGGGACTCGTAGTTTCACAACACCTGGAGTGTCACAGATTAGCCAACACTGTTTTAGAGAATAAGTTTGTGAAAGCAGCGCAGCTCATCTGTATAATGTGTTTGTTGGTGCATTCTCTTTATATTCGCCGTTGCTAGCCTTGGCCTCCTTTTCTTTTCCCATGTTCTGGCAGACAGCAAGACGCTGGCATCTACTCCTTGTTTATGTGTTGCTTGATTGCTTTAGGGCCCCAGTATGGTTATAAAATATAGCTCCATCGAATTAGAACATTTTTTCAATATCCCCTCTTCCTGCCCGTAAAATCCTGTTTTTATTTTCCAGTACCTCAAAGAATAAAACTGTGTAAATGTCTTGTGTAGTCCAGTCTCTGGATGATGGGGCTGATTCAGAGTTGCACTTCCACCTTTTTTTAGGTGCAAGTGTAGACCTGAGCAATACCATGTTGAATTGCAAGGGAAGGCAGCTTTAAATTGTAAAACCAGAAATAAAATTAGGAGGTGAAGTTTCTTAGCTCAACTCTATTTTATAGAATAAACATAAAACTATGCAGTATTTTAGTTCTATGTGTAAAAGT
>WWET01001775.1:210922-226568 GCA_011038615.1 Limnodynastes dumerilii | reverse complement strand
AGGGTTGGGCTGGAATTGCTACTATAGATTTGAAAAGATGTCAGATCGTCTTTGAAAACCTCAGTACTCTGCTTAAGACCTGGGGCAAGATTTACTAAGCTCTGAGTTTGGAAAAGGTGTTGCAACCAGACTGGCAAGCTTAAAATAGATAGACAAGATTTTCAGCAGACGGTATGCGTTATACACAAAGAAAATTCGAAAATGCAGTCCTTATGATCTTTCCTGTCCAAGAGGAATGAGTCCTTGCCATAGATACAACAGACAACTTAAGCTGGCCATACACTAGAACGATTACCGCCCCGAACACCCAATTATCGATCTAATTAATGGCCAGGATCAATTTTTAAAACTTCCAATAAAGGCACCAGAAATGTTGCCCGATATTTTAAGGGAGACAATCAGCAAGCTGAAAGGCTCCCTATACCTGCAATAGACACTGCTGCATATCTATGTACAAAGCAGCTCTGAAATATACTTTCAAAACTGTCAGAGCAGCACAGTACTTAGATATGCAGCAGCGTCTATTGCAGGGAGTAATATAGACAGGGATAAGCCGAAGCCGCACTGTGTGAAGCATGGCTTTGGTTGATCTCTGTCTGTACTACTCCCTGCAGTAGATGATACTGCATTTCTATGTACTATGCTGCTCTGACAGCTTTGAAGGTATACTTCTAAGCTGTCAGAGCTTTGTACATAGATATGCAGAAGCACCGAGAGCCCTGCCCCCTCCTCTTCTGCTAGGATTATCGGTTCCAGCAGGAGAGGTGTATGGTGCCGATAACATGACATTTCCCTAGTGGGAAATCGTCCCATTTATTGTGACACACCCTGCTAGGAACGATAATTGTTCCAGTGGTGTATGCCCAGCTTTACTTTTGCTTTTCTTTGTATAGTTGCTCAAGATCCTTGTCTTGTGATGTCATATTTATTGCAATTTAGAATTTGGTTGTAATAATGAATCATTTGTGTAGCATTATACACTGTTAATTAGGTGGTACAGTCAACTTAATTTAAAAGTGTGTATGTTTTTTTTTTCTTGGAAATTCACTAATTAGCGCATAAAAATATTTTAGCAATTTCTACTTCTTTTTAGGCATGTTGAGTATAGGTTTGGATGGGTCATGGATTACTGGACACTCGTCTGTCAATTGACAGTTTGTAGTTTTAATTTTGTTTGAGGGTTGTTTATAAAGAAGTACATAATTATGTGTTTGATAGTCTAACAACAAATGGAAAGTATAATGTAATAAAGAGACTCATGCCATTTTTTTAAGCAGGGCCTTTTGCTGAGCATAAAAAACCGTTGCACGTGTCCACTGTGTTGTATCATATTGCAAAATAGGAACAGCCGAAAGTTGCTTTTCGGGTGTCCCTATTTCGAATGAGAGCCATCGCAGAACCTAGGGTTAGGCTGGGGTGGGGATATATGGGTTATGCTGCAGGGGGATGACACTTAGTGTTAGGGTTAGGGAGTGGGGTTGCTTACCTTTCAGAGCACCGTGTTCAGTGCTCCGGGGATAGATTGCTATGCCTCATAAGAATGGGTGGGAGTGAACGGCCCTATTGAAATAGGGCCATTCGCAACGGGTAGCCACACAAAAAAACAACTATTGGAGATATTTTCATCCTAGATCATTACACTTATCAAACCTGAGAAGTTTCAAACATAAATAAAAACTTTGCATGCAAATTGTTGCTTGTAGGTGTTCCACACTGAGCGTTCTCTGCTCACTTCAAACAGCATGGTCTTAATCTGAGCAGTGCATGCAGGGAAATGCAGATCAGCATCTCTAGCCTCCATTTGCTTTTAGCTTTTTTTAATTGAGTAAAACTCTTTAAGGCAATTCACTGTGGTTCACAGTTTGGTGTGTTATGCTTTCAAATATACCCCTACCTGTCTAAATAATGATGACTACCCATTTTCCTCTAACTTTTTCCAATAACTCTATGTTTTGGCCCACAATCCTTTTGCTGTTTGGATGCTTTATGTTTTGCACACAATTCTCTGTAGGCACAAGCAGGAGAATCTACAGATGATCAGCAATTTCTGAGTTACTCGAACAATGCTGTCAGCCGGCAATCAATACAAGACACCCAGAGCTGGTTCCTTCCCCATTTTATTATTCAGTTTCAACAACAGCTGAACCTCTTGACCATGCCTGCATGCTTTTCTGCTGTGTTTTGCTGCCGTATGATTCACTGATAAATTATTTACATTATTGAATGGATGCAAAAGCGCCTATCAGTTTAAATGTAGAACATTTTACTTGTAACTTACTAAAATCACAGCGAATATAATAATAATAATAATAATAATAAGAATAAGAATAACAAGAAGCTTTGTGTGAATTTCCTCAGTGATTATTGAATGGATGCAAAAGCGCCTATGAGTTTAAATGTAGAACATTTTGTGTGAATTTCCTCAGTGATACTTTCTTTTTGAGACTTTATCTCCTATGTCTGAGTAGATTAACCATATATGTAGCCAACTTCTTATGAAGATTAGATTTATTTTGATTGCGATAAAATGTTGGATGCTTTTGCATATGTATGACATAACAGCTGAGTACTGATATCAAAGCTGTAAGTCATTACTGTTACCATGAAACCGATTTCCCTCAATGGGTATGTTGGACGTGGGAAGTTTTGTCACATGCAACTCTTTAATAATCTCTCTGTTTTTTTGTGACAGAGAAAACATACATTTGATGTTACATTTACTTAACATATAAACTTAATGGCAAACTGATATTCCAAATTCTTTGCTCTTGCAAAACAAGTAAATATTCTTAATACATTTTGACGATTACCACTTTAATTTTAACATGAGATGAGGTTGCCTAATAGTATCACTCTGTAACGTAATGTGTTTCTTGGTTTTGAGTGATGGCACACCAATCAGTCCTGTTTTTATCCCTGCTTTATCTTATTTCTCAACAGAGATGTCCAAAAACAGGAGAAATAGTGAAACAATTTATTGTTGAGATATTTTTTCCAATATATTTATTCATTTTGTATACTGTTTATTAGTTCAATCACATAAAGCAATATTATTATAGTGTGCTATTTATTGCACATTTATAGTTTCAAGAGCACAAATAGAAAGGCTATTACTATAACTTTATCAGATCTCCCTTTGCTTGTTCCATTACAATTGCATCTAAATCCTAGACATGCTCTATTAAGTAATGGCCAAATGGTTATGCATAATCTGTAAGAGGAATTAATGTGAATAGTCGTACTGGCCACCTTGCCTTGTTATGCCTTATGGTTTATCTCTTCAATGAGCTAGTATAACCACTGAATTAAAGTGATCTCTGGTTTGTGGTTGAGGTTCACTGGAGGAAAAGTAAATTAAACTTTAGTGACATTTAGTGCAGATTAGGTGAAGTGACTGGGATATCTTGTGCCTATTAGATGCACTGCAGTCACAGGGACTATTTAGTGTAAGGCTGTGGTAGCTTAGCCATTAAAGGGTAATTATAATATTAAATAATTAGGTACAGCCTAATTGATCCATTTTTAATAAAAAGTTAAAACGGTAAACTTTGGTTTGATTTTTTTGCTAGTCACCCTGTCAGTGTAACCCTACTTCCTGCTTTATAAATCAGAAATGGTTTCCATCTTGAGGATGCCTAGAATGCATTGCCTACAAACCACACAGTGCTCTCTGAGGCCACTTCTGAATCGTTATATACCTTCATTTTCCACTTTCTATCGTCACATCTGCATGTTTACACTTTGTAATTTCACAGCTTTCTTTGCATTATGATCAAATCGCTGCCTTTTTTTAATGACTGATGCAAATTAGTGTAACAACTTAATTAATTAGGCTTGTAAAGTGTTTGCAATTGTGCTGACGGATGTCTATTCCCTGTGCTCGGCTCACTGCCTTTAATAAAAAGGTTTCATGTATTTGCCACAAATGTATTAAATTTTTTTAGCACATAGCAACATCCACATTAAGCATATACTTCCACTTTCACGATGTGGCCCTCTATTCATCCTTGTTAACTTTATTCTTGGTAAATTTAAACAATACAATGAATGATGGAAAGAGGAACCTATTTGTAATAAAATACCAGCAAGTCTTACATGACATGGAAAGGAGCTGAAGTCCGCTGTCCACTCTGTCACTGATGTGGTGGCATTGCTTCACAATTATCATCACAATCTTCACCAGATCTGACACACTTGAAATATAAAAAAAAAAACTTTAAAGCTGTAAATCACAAGCCATCCCAGCTTAGGACTCATAAGCCTAGTGTTCCTCAAATTCTATCCAACACTGGTAATTGCATCCCTCTCCATAATAGTGCTGCTATGATGTTTATGGTGGTAAACTACTGCTATCAATGTGCAAGTTATTATCAAATTACAATAACTTTAAATACTGCACATTGGCTCCATTCATGCAACATTAACATTAATTCTTTGCATATTTAATAAGCCATCATTTGTTTTAATTAATATGTCCTATAAATACAGATTCATTCTCTTTGGTGACCTGCCTTGGTTTTAAGTGTGTTTGTTCTTTGGTGTATTTAAATAATGAGTAAAATCTGGTAAATAGTTTTTTGGGGGTTTTTTGTTCATGTCTATTGAGCAAGTTGGCTTTTGTGAGTGGTTGCCCAGTTCCTTTTCATTTAACGTTGGGGCAGAGCTAAAACAAGTAGTTAAATGTGAAACCTCTTAGTCCTCAACTGTAATATAACCTAAAATATAACTCCTTTATCTTTGGGCCCTGGGTGATTAAACCTCTTTCTAGCTACTTGATACAGCCCTGCCTAGGGGTCTACATAAGGTTTAATATTATTTTGGAGTTGGAGATGCATATCTGTTGAAGTGGGTGGGATGTCATAGGGCTGATTTACTAAGCTGCGGATTTGGAAAAGTGGAGATAATGCCCGTAGCAACCAATCAGATTCTAGCTCTTACTTTCCTATTACATACTAAAAAATGTCAGCTAGAATATGATTGGTTGCTATGGGCAACATCTCTACTTTTCCAAACCCCCAGCTTAGTAAATTTAGCCCATGGTCCATTAATTATCTGTTACATCACTTGTATAAAATTCTTTATCTTCCCCTACAAATGCTGAAACATAGTTGCATAATCAGAAAGGTCTTAAAACAGAATATCTCTTCTACTCTTGATTTATAGGAGTATGTCATAAAAGCTTTGCTTAAAGTGCCTGAAGTTAGATTAAACATTTGTAACATTGTTGTATAGAGCAGTTTATTATCTGTTTTATGTATTCACCTTGGAACCTGTTTTCTCATTTTGACTATTGAAAACATCTGTGCTTCGTATGGATGTGTTATTATATATTTATATATTTGTTTGTATTCTTTTTTTTTTTTTTTTTTTTTTTTTTAGAAGCATGACTTTGTTTACACAAAAGGAAAAAGTACTTCCACATTAATAAAGATAAAACCCTGAGAATATTTATTTATGTATTTTTTACAAATTCAATAGTACTAAAGTTTTAATAGTTTTCATAATATGCAAATGCCACATAATTCTAATTTCTTCTAAAAATTTAAAGATTTGACTTACTGCTTAATTAATTACTTAATTTATTTTAATCAGCCTTCATATAGTAATGGTAAACCTAAAAATCTGAAAGTTTGTTGTTTTTATGAGTGTTCTGCCAAAATGGTATTGTGGAGTTGGCAAAAGTTCAGCCGCTAAAGTACATATCTGCATAAAGCACAATGCAGGGATAAGCTACAGACCTGCTGCAAGAGGAAGCTGCGAGGTTGTGGATCCTACAGGTTTGTAGGTTGCTTAGTTCCTGTAAGAGACCTATCAATTTGTTCTTGTGGTTGAAGCAAGCTGTGTGTCCATCGACACTGAATAACAGGCTGCAATCCCTGGCAGCATGTGCATGACTCATCTGGGTGACCTTCCAGCACAGTGATCCTCAAGCACAGTGTTTGTTTGGAAGATGTAAAAAAATAATATATATGTGTGTATATGTGTGTGTGTGTATATATATATATATATATATATGTGTATATGTGTGTGTGTGTGTGTGTGTTCTTTATCTAGTATATATAGCAAAAGCACAAGGTGCTAGTCAGCACATCCCAAAATAATACACATCAAATGGAAGAATAGCAAAAAGATATTTTATATCACCAAAGGACACTCAATTGATGAGTCACAGTGCAAAATACAAAGTGTTAAGTGCATAAAAGAGTGTGCACATAGGCCAGTTCTCCGATTAATGTACAGTATCATAAAAAAATGTCCATCCATCAATATAGTGCAAGGAACAAGTCTATCCATCCATTTGCATATAGGAACCAACATCAAAGTGAAAAGCTAATGTCCATAGCAACATAAACTAATAATGAGCAGCAATGGTCAGAGGTGGAAAAATCAATAAATAATACTTAAAGTCCAAGGCAGTGGAAATCGGAGAGGTCATATGGCTATGCACGGCACACTCATGAACAGCGTCACATCTTCAGCCCAAATATATATATATAATTTGTGTGTGTGTGTTTTGAATAGTAGAAGGTAGGTAGCTTTAGAAAGCCCTGGTAAACTGTTCTGTGGCATAAAATGGTTAATAGAATGCTAATTTGATGTCTTTCAGTAAGGTCGCTCTTATCCTTCTCCTTTGTAATTATAATGCTGATACTTCTTTCTAGAAGGAGGTTTTATCCATACACCCAACAGCGGGATTATGGCCTATTGTCTAGTGAGCACTCTGTACAGAATTAATAGGAACAGCTCAAGAAGGATACCCCAGAGATTAAGTGGGAAATTACTGCTGGGACAGAATGTGTGATATTTGAAAAGTATGGTATCAAAACAGCCCCAAAAAGCAACGTCAGCCCTAATTCAGCTTTTTATCCAACTTTCTTTTCCAGAGTGACTGGAAAACGTTATAAAACACTTTGTGGCATTGAAAGGCTTGAGACTTTAGGAGCTTGTAATTATTTCACATGATAATTACTGTCACTGCCAAAGGCTGTACTAACACATTTAACCATTCCATTACCAGAAAAACAACTTATTTTTTTTTTTAGTCATTGCTGATCGTGTTTCTTTCTATTGGATCATTAGATGTAGTTCACAAAATTAAACAAAAATCTTCTGCTCTGAATTTATCAATGACCGCCATCCAAAGAATGGAAGGAAACAAGTCCTCGTGTATGATTTTATTAGGTCATTGTGTTATGTAGCAGGTTGTCCAAAGGATCCAGCAATGAGAAACATTATACTATCACCAATAAATCATTGTTACCAAATCAAAACATACATACATAATCTGGGATTAAATCTGCCCCATCTGTAGGGAGCTATACATTTCTATTCCATGTCCTGTTCCTATAATTCAACATATATTGCCCTACTCCTTGTCTGACCCTCCTATTACTGGAATTAATTCCAACTTATGTATGATCAATTGTTTCATCTTTTTGCCCTCTATCCATAGTTGGTGAATATATTGAACCATCATTGACTACATACAAGAATGTTTTGATTTTGTAACAATAATTTATTGGTGAATCCTATGTTTTTAATATTTCACAGTTTAGTTTTATTATTCATATATTTTATGAGGAAACTATTAATGTTAAGTTCTAATGATGTCCTTTGTTCATAGCCTCTGTCTCTGAGTTATAAAATAGGGGATCAATTTGACTGTGTCCTTTATGATTGTGTTTCACATGCATTTATCTATGTCATTGAAGTGGTTACTCCATAAGAGGTGGGTGCACCACAAATAATTTATCTTGTTAGTCTTTGTACTAATTCCCCGTATATAACTGTTTAAACTATATGGTGGCACCCCCCTCCCATTGTTTACATGGTCATATAATGTACATTATTATAATGACTAAATCTGAAAATGTGTGTACCATGGGGCAATCAGTTTGGGTTTACTAATCCTTGGATATAAATTACAAATATAACCATCTTTTAATGTGATCTGTGTGATTCAAACTTTCATTTTGTCTATAGGCTAGAATAAAGAAGTGGTTTTGAGGGAGGATTTGAAGGAATGGAGGAAGCTGGATTGCATGGTAGGTTAATTAGGTTGTTCCAGTGCAGATGGGTACCTGGAAGCAGTCTTGGGGCCAGATTTACTAAGCTGTGGGTTTGGAAAAGTGGAGATGTTGACCATAGCAACCAATCAGATTTTAGCTGACATCTTCTAGTATGTAATAGGAAAGTGAGAGCTAGAATCTGATTGGTTGCTATAGGCAACATCTCCACTTTTCCAAACCCGCAGCTTAGTAAATCTGGGCCTTGGAATGCGGAAGTGAGAAGTAGTTATCAGAGTTGTACATATATCAAAGCAAACTTTGGAATGCTAAGCAAACGTAATAGAACTTTTGTGCTAATTTGGCTACTGTGTAGCACCGTTGTTATATTATGCATATAAGCAGTGATGCCTATGTGTACAGACACTGGTCAGTAATAACTTTAATGTGACATATACATATAACATATCTAATATGCAGAACATTACACATGAAAAATTTGATTCAGGTTTACAAAGTTATGCACTCATACATGTGTAGATCATATAAATCTCACCTATGCTGCCATGGCACCAATATATAGGCCTAGGTATAAGTGAAAATGTTAGTATGTCGCATCAAACAAATGTATACAATTCTAAATGATAACTGTAGATTGTGCTGTGACAAAACTTGTCCTGTGATAAATTGTCAGAATGTTTGACTTGTCTCTTTAAACAACTGTGTATAATAGTAGTCTCTCAAATGTGTCCTCTGAGTTAGATCTATATCTATGCATAGAAGGCTTTGTTCTCTTGAAATGTCACTTCCTTTTTTAGTCTGTCTCATAATTGCTTCTATTGTGGGTCCTTGCTGAAAGTTGCCACATAACTGTCTCCTCTTTTGGTATTTTTATATTTTATATTTATGGTACCTCTAAATGATATGTGAAAGCTGTATCGAGTCGCCATCAACATGAGATTTGTCCTTTGCCTAGAACAGAAAGGATTTTCTTTGCAGGTATTGTTCTTGATAGTTTGCTTTTTCTTCCTCCCTCCTCGTTTAGCAATGCTAACACCTCAGTAATGTTGTGTTGTCTCTTCTAATGTACTTGAGCAAAATGCAGATCCAGCTTTCAGCAAACAGAATTGCTAACAGCATTACACAAGACAGATTTTGTGCTGAGCACTTACAATTACAGTAACTGTGTGTTTATGGCTGTTTCCATTACCATAATTAATAGTCCTTTTAGGCTAATCCTTTTGGAGGCATTTTGCTTTTGCAAATGTTTACCTAATGTAGAGCTTTGTTGCACAATGCTTTGCAAGCTGCTGGTATTGTATATTAGCCTATAAATATTGTTGCATCTTATAAAAAACAAAAAGTCTGCTTTTCTGACTAATAGTTTTTCATTTTTATAACGATGTTTTGTCATTTTGCATATTGTGAAATTCAGGTCATTATGCCATAAATTTGTTTCTATCATACATTTTAAAAACTACTTTCTGGAATACAAAGCTGTGATCGCTCATTTTCTTATATGCAAACTTACCATAAAAGACCAGATCCAGACTTTTATCACTACTGCGCTAGTGGCTCTGAGCACAGACACAGCAGGATCTGATGCCAAGTCCAGGCTTTCGCACAGACTTACGGTCCCTGACCTTCTATCTTAGCATTTCCAAAATTCCAAATTTACTTAAATGGGGATAGACTTGGAAGTCTGGACATGCTGTACATTTTACATACTACATTGTACATACTTACTGCCTCCCTCTTGTGTACATTTACCTCCTTGCCTTCGGAAACACTTCCAGTATGGAAGCCTGGATCTTGATATGTACTTGAAGTGCGGTGCTAACACAATTGCAAAATGCATCTGTTTTCTGATCCTAGTGACTGGATAAAGCTCCTTTCATGGAAAACTGGATCTGCTACATAGTTGCAATCTTTAGACAAAGCCCATTTTGGTAGCCCCTGCTCATATCAAAGCCACTGAGCTCTGAAAAGAATCAGGTCTTGTTTAGTAATGGCTATATGTTGATTCCTGCTTTTAGAGCCGGTGTGATTACTTACTGCTATTTTAAAACACTGCACCTCCTCATCTTCTGTTAAATGGGTGTATTAGATGACTCCTCTAACTCACAGCTTTATCTTCATATTGTTCACCCTACTTTTAAGGTACAGTTGTCCTCATGCATGCATCTCGTATGGTAAACAGATAAAGGACCACATGGACCTGGACCTGAAAATGTTAAGGGCCTATTGTGATAAATACCTTGCCACTGGAGGTGTGAACAGTTATGTGTGGGTGTGTCCAGCCTGCAGCCAGACACTTGCCTGCAACCACCTATATCTAGCTCCCATCTGCCCTTATATAAAAAGTGCACCACTAACTGATTCACACAGAATGTATGTGCAGTGAGAAGTGGAAATACGACCCAGCTGCCCCTAATGCTGTGACAAGATCCCGGTTGATCAGGACTACTCTGATGGTATTGGGACGGTTGAGAGGTGCAGACTCCTCACCCTCTTTAATCCTGACAATACTGTCTCTCCCACAAATAATGTATTCTAGGATTCAGTACACAGTGGTCAGGTTTGTTCTTTGCATTATTTCAAGTAAAACGCTATGCAGTTATAAAATCACAATAAAATGAACTAGTTATAGATGTGTTCCCCTATATCACATGGTGCCCCCTTCATTCACTGCCTTCTATCAATAAACTACCAATGTCAGCAGTCCGTTTCACAATAACCGCTTCACTGCATTCATATTCCAATATCAATTACACTGTTCCACACTATGGATATGTTGGAAGATATTTACATGTGCATATAGTCCATGACCACCCAAATTAAGCTTGAATGCCTCCAGTCCTTAACATTGTTGGTGTGGTATGTCATTATAATATGACTTCTCTAGTCACTTATTGAGTGGAAAAATAAGATAAACTGGTTGGTTTATTGTCATAAAGGTAACACATAATCAGACCTGCACCAATTTCTAGGCGAATAACTTGTTTCTGCAGATTATAGATATATAATCCTTCTGAAGAAATCAGAGGCCTCTCACTGAAACGTGTATAGTTGACAAGTATAAATACATCTGTGTCGCCGCAAAGCGTCACTTACCTCTTTTCTGCTTCTCACCTTTCTTCCTTCTTCCCATTTCTTTCCTTAGGTGCCTGACAGAGGACACACAATTGTGTGTGTGTATATATAGCACATATCTCGGGAGTATTTAGAATTTGAGCTGGATGTAAGGCTAACATGTAAAATAACAGTACATTGGTTAATCACCAAAGCCAGCACACCATTAATTGCAAAACCTCAAAACAGTTATTACGTAAGTATTCCCATCAGGTGAAAACACACAATTCAATATAACAAGACATTATACACATTTGATATACCAGAATGTTCCTTGGGACTTAGTTTATTTTTTTTTATTTTATGTACTGTCTAAGCATGAAGCTTATCTGAACACTTAACCTTCCTTTTATAGGGGGTATTGCTAATGGCCCTGTCACGTGTTGGAATCAGCGCAATAGGAGGGTATTTTGTTTATTCTCCAGTATTAGATGCCTGAATTAGGGTTTAAGGCAGGTGGTTATGCAGTGATGAGTCATTTAGTGGACCAGCTGGTGATGTATTGTAAATACTTTGTATTGGTCTCTAATGTCTTGTTACATTGAATTGTGTGTTTTCACTTAATGGGAATGCTTATGTAATAATAACGGTTTTGAAGTTTTTCAACTAATGGTGTGCTAGCTTTGGTGATTAACCATATTAAGCTGGCCACACACTAGAGCGATTATCGCTCCCAGCATGTGGCTACCGATAAACGAGACAATTTTCCCCTGGGGAAAGGTTTCGATATCGGCACCATACACACAGCAGAGGCTGGGGGCGATAATCTCTGGTGGAGAGCCTGCAGCTAGCCTATTGGCTGGCTGCAGTCTCTCTCTGATTGGCTGGGTCTCCTGTCAATCTTGACAGGAGTCCCATGCAGCCAGCCTATTGGTTGACTGAATAAGAAATGTCTTAATGAAATTTTACAGACTGCGAGAGGTTCTGCAGCGCTGTGTAGAACCTCTCATACTGAGAGGCTGCACGGTGCTGTTCCCTCTCTGTGCAGAACCTCTCACACTGACAGCTGTCAGTATGAGAGGTTCTACAGCTAGCTCACAGTAGTGTGTGGCACCTCCACCTCCTGGCTGCAGTTTCCCTGTCTGTCAGACAGACGGGGAAACATATATAGCTCTCTCTATATTTAAGATCAAGCATAATTACATCACAGGGATCAGCAACTGTAGCATAAATAGCATACACATAACAGCGTGATAAAATCAATATGCAGCTGTACAAAGGTGCAGGATGATGCAGAGTGAGGTATGTACTGGTCCAGCATAGGCATGACAAATATCAATGCAGAGTGAAGGAGATAAGGTATTCTGAACGGCAAATAGCAGAGGCAGACTAACAACAGAACACTGCCAGAGTCAGTAACAATACCCGTTCCCAACAGCCGTTTCGGTGTTAAGTGTGCACCATCATCAGGGGAACACCGTAATTTCCAAGGACAGCAGAAACAGCAACGATGGTGTGGTAGGCTAGAAAGGCTAGAAAGCACTTACCCAAGTTGTTCCGCCTCCCGCCGACACGAAGCACTCCCGCTCGCTGTCGACACCAGTCTGATGCGCCACAGTGATAGCCAGCCGTCAATCAGAGAACTCATGGTCCAGAGAAGGGTGTGGTGTAAAACTCCTCCGTTAGGGGAGTAAACATCCAACCTGCTAGCATCCACGGTTGCCCTGGAGATAGGTAGCGGTCTTCAGGAGCAGCAATAAGGGATACAGCAGCGAGCAGAGTACTAGGTCTGGGGGTCGGAGTGCGTGGGGGGGGGGGGGGGGGGGGGGGGGGAAGCACAGACACAAAGTAACAAGGAGCGCACAGAGGATCCAATGAAAGCATAGGCACATGTAGGTATCACAACCAACCCTATTAGTGGTGTGTGAAATATCAAAGGCAAGGACATGTACATACAAGGAGTAGAAGGACAGGTAGAAAAATTAGAACTGACGAGGATGCAGACTGAGAATGAGGAAAGCAATGCCAGCAATAAAAAATTTAAACAATGTGCAGTAACAACAGGGTGTGTGCGTGCGCGCGTGTGTGCATATATATATATATTCTCTCTCTCTCACACCATCCCCCCCCATGTTCTTCATCCTAGACTATGCACAGCAAGGGTTCAGAACAGTATAATATGAAACATGCATACTCTAGCATTTACCCATTATTGTTTGTTACACATGCATGTGT
The DNA here is from genome assembly GCA_011038615.1 of Limnodynastes dumerilii. NCBI lineage: Eukaryota > Metazoa > Chordata > Amphibia > Anura > Limnodynastidae > Limnodynastes > Limnodynastes dumerilii. Next base: position 213,255 of record WWET01001775.1, on the reverse strand, counting down.
AACAAACACACACTTACCTGTCAACAAGCTGAGCAGAGCTGTCCCGAGGTTAACTGAGAGGAAGTGAAGGAAGTGGGGGCGGTGCATAGCAGCAGAAGCCAATGAGGGAGTAGCACAATGACATCAGCTACTCCCTGATTGGCTAATCATTAGACACCAAGGGAAGACTGAAAAAAATCTTCAGTGCGGAGCTAACAGAGAACGTGACAGCTATGAGTATGATTTCAGGGAGAGGAGCGCTTCAGCTCATCTGCGCCCACCACCTCCTTATGCTCAGTTAAAGCCCTGCTTGCCCCTGCCTGCATTCTCCATTAAAAAATAAAAAAAGAGGGGAAAAAATAATTTTAAAAAAATTGCACCAGGGCCCCCTGGTATGTCCGGGATCGGGTAATTAGTACACCCCCTCTCGGCGGCCCTGGCTATAGGCTAAACCTTTCCAGCTGACAGACTGCTTTAATTATTGTTACACACGGTGGAAGAGTCTGTCTGAATCATCACACGGACATCTGCTATTGCACCAAGGAATCGAGGACCTCTGCCCAGAGCTACAGAATAATCTCCAGTGGCTTCTTGTTAGCATTTGCAAGATAAAGGGAAGACGTTTGGTGCTGTGCTGTGTTACAGCCCATGTCATTCAAGCACTCAGTCCTCTTATCAATGCAATGAATCAGTATCATCTTGCTAATTTGACCTACCGGCGAGTGCTCATGTTTGCAGACGCTAACAGCGTTTGATGTCCATTTTTCAAAGCACAGCCACTTTCTGGTGATATTGCCGGTGGTGAGCACTCCCCTAGTATCTTCCCACCCCGTCTGTGGCGTTTGGTGCGCTTACCAACATCTTATGTGCACTTAGCCAACAGTCCAGCATAGTATTTATCTATCAACATTGTTATAAATCATTAATGACATTCTGGGACCAACCAGAAGCGTTCTTTTGCTATTACCCACACCTTGGACTGAGCTACCTCAATTTAAGCCATTTTTATTTGTCGGTATTAGATTGATTTTTATTGATATTTCAATCTGTGACTGATAAAAGTTTATTTGTTTTTACTTCCATCTCTTATGACTATATGAAATTGTTATTTAGCACTATCTGGAAAAAAACATTTTGTTTTGTGATCAGACTGGGCAGTTTCTGATTCTAGTTTTTGAGCGCTCTAATATCAATATCACCTATTAATTTAAATTGGCATTAGGTTGAACTTTGCTGCTTTTATTTTTCTTATTATATAAGGTACGTTTTATAATTTAGTTTCACCAAAGTGCTTCTTTTTTGTCTCATTACCAGTATGAGGTAACTACAATAGCAGTTCAGTTTTGCTTTAATAACTTGTCTACTGCTTGCTTTAGTTCTTATTCTGAGCTAGCCATAGATGCTGAATAAATGAGGGTGATTACAAAGAGGTCTAGATGACACTACAGTTGATAACCCTCATTAAATAGTGTTTATTTAAAAAACTATGAAGTCTGAATGTGACTGTCAATACCTTTGTGCCATTTCAGAGATGTGTCAGAACTGTGGTAAGGCATGCTAAGATTCAAATGTTTGGGTGTTCCCATGCTTGCCCTGGCTATAGTATTTGTATGCTTGGGCTTAAAATCTAGTGTCTAGTGAGGTTTTACCCAGTAGTGTCAGGGGGTAAACTTGACTAAGTTAATAAAGCTTTTAATATTCAAGTTCAGGGAATCTTCTTGAGCCAGAAGTGTTGAAGAAATGAGCTGCCTAAGGCAGAATTGACTACAGGTATATCAGGCTGCATGGGAGGTGTGGGTGCTCACTGAAGAGTAGCCACCAAGCTGTATTTCCCTGTTGTGTTTTAGGCCAATAGAAATAACAATTTACGTTGTGATATTTCCAAAGCTTCCCATGCTGGCAGAGGATATAAGAATACCCCAATGTCAGTACAACTGTCGTTAGCGCCGGGATGACATAGTTTGCGTCGTCTCTATAGGGTTTTTTTGTTGCCAAGACCACCCCCCGAATTAATAGGTTACAAGACTGGACCCCCATCAGAGCAGGTAAGTATTTTTAAAATTATTTTTATGGGCATTTTTGGACATTTTATTTCAGGACACTACATTGATTTTGACAAGCACGGGGACAATTATATTGGGCTCTTTTTTTATATTTATATTTTTGACATTTTTAATTTTTTTTATTTTTTTTCAAAGGGACAGGGATCTTGGACTTATAATATTTCTTTATTGTATTTTGGTGCACATTTGGGCATGTTTAATCATTGAATTATGTGGGCACAGTATTTTTTTTAATGAAGGGCACAGGGATGTGTGACATATTTTCTTTATTTTTTGTTGGGGGGGGGGACT
>WWET01001775.1:195027-210909 GCA_011038615.1 Limnodynastes dumerilii | reverse complement strand
GGGGGGGTGAACATGTGGGCATGTTTCATGTAGTTATTATGCAGGCATAGTATTTTTGGGAATTGTAAGTAATGGCCATGGCACGCTATTTGTCGCAGCGTGCCATGGATAGCAGGGCATGCTGCCGATAGTAGTTCTACTAGAGCAAGCATGCCTTGTCATTCATGGGCATGCTTGCGCTTTTAGTTCTTCTTGCGGCAGCATGCCCTGTCGGGCCATACTTTTATTTATTTATTTTTTTACATAGGTTGCGGGGTAAGGGGTTATTTTTTTACTATGTTAAAAAAAAAACTGTGGCCGGAGCAATTAAGGCTCCGACTGTTTTACATTTTTTTTTATAAGCCATAGGCCAATTCAGTGCGGATGCGCCTTGCGCATCCACATACTGCTCTGAAGCAGCACCCTACGTGCTATTCAGATTGGGCAATAGGATGCACGAAAGCGCATCCTTGAATAGCCCTTATTTAAATTAGCATGCGCAATTCCGCCTCGCGCATACACGGAACTCTGAATCCGGTCTTGTATGTTTATTATACACTTTTCTGTGTCAATAATACCCCGTTCACACTGAGCCAAAAACCCGGGACTTTGCCGGGCAAGACCGAAAATCCCGGGTCTAGGCTCAGTGTGAACGGTCACACCCGCGTCGACCCGGGTAGAGAGACCCGGGAATCAGACACGGGATTTAACGAGGGGTAATTCCCGTGTCTGACCCGTGTCGCCCTCAGTGTGAACGGTGCGACCCGTGTTTTTTGTAACACGGGTCGCACAGAAAGAAGCTGATTGGGTCAAAAAAGACCCAATCAGCTTCGTTTCTTTAAAAAAAACACTTAATTAAAAAAAAAAGTTTTAAATAAATAAAAACAATAAATTAATTTAAAAAAAAACACTTAAAAAATATTAAACAGAACTTACCTGTCCTGCGACGCGGCTGACCGCAAGTCCGGCCGTAATGGAGGTCCTGCGCATGCGCAAGACTTCATTCAGGCATCGCGTGAATGAAGTCCTGCGAGGACCCAGAGGATCATCGCGGGACTTGCAGGAGAGGTGAGTAGCGTAGTATTGTATACCCCATTCTAGTCTATAGTCTATACTATTCTATACCCTATTCTATTGTATAGAATAGGGTATGAAATAGTATAGACTATAGAATAGAATGGGGTATACAATAGTTTAACAGCATAGAACCGAAGAATCCCGGGTCAGTCCCGTTCAGTGTGAACGGGCCTGACCCGGGAATTTCCCGGGTCTATGCTGCAGTGTGTACAGGGTTTTCCCTGCTTTTCTGCTGCGTGCCCCGGCAAAAACCCGGGTTAAAAAACCCGGGTTTTTGCCGGGGCTTCAGTGTGAACACGGTATAATTCAGACTTTAAGTGCCCCAGGGGCAGGGTAAAATTTGTTTTAAATGATTAATATGTAACAGGTATTATGGCTTAAATTCCTTTACAAAACCATTAGCTCCTTTCATACTGTATCTCTGGCACTGTTTTCCCTGAAGCTCGCTGCCACCGTACTTGTCTCAGAGTTTGTCTGTTTGTCTCAGAGTGCCCATTCAAGGGTAAGCATGCGTCCAATTAGATGAGTTGAATGGACTGGCATCTAGTGCTGTGCTGCCCTCATGCCAACACTCATATCTCACTGCAGTTGAGTCCTGCTGCAGATAATCCCAGTGAGATCCAATTTAGCATAGTTATTAATATCCTGCACTTATTGTGTGTTTGGGACTAGAATACAAGGGTAATGAAATAAGTGCATAGAACACATTTAACTTACACTTTTCATAGGCAGTGTAGCTATATAAATAACCTTTAACCTTGACACATGAATTGCTAAGTTAACTATTTGCTTTCCAGTCAATAAAAAATAGACCCCTTATTAGGCAATGCAAAATAAATCCAGTAATCAGGACTAATTCTGCATACACACAATGGAGCTTACTGTGTGCATAATTCATACGACAGGATGCCAGCATACTTAAAGCTGATATCTCAGAGAGAAGACTGTTAAGCAGGGTACACACTGGGGCTTTTCAATTTCCAATCACACAAGCAAAATACAGTTTCTCCAGATATCTTACCAGTGTGTACTGGGCAAAGATCTCCTAATAGATACAGTACACACTTGCAAAAAGCAAAATATATCTTTCCATGGTTGATCTGGCATATTAGGAGCTCCAAAAGATCACAGACCATTTCAGAAGATTTTTGAGCATCTTTGGACAGTACACACTGGTAAGATACTGGTGAAACGGTCTTTTGATTATGTGATTGGAAAGATTTTCTGTTGAAAAAGCCCCAGTGTGTACTAAGCCTAAAGCTGGCCATACACTGTTGTGATTTATCTCCACGATCATCCAATTATCGGTTGATCGGGCAAATAATCGCTCTAGTTAGTAGACAAGATCAATTTTTAAAACTCCAGATTAATGCACCAGAAACGCTCTGGTATGATTATTTGGTCTTTTGTAATGTTTGATTAAAATTGGGTGCTAGCACCCAATAATTTAAGGGAGCTGAATGGCTTACTGAATGGCTCCCTATTCTTTAAGTACCTCCCTCTTCTGCTTGGATTATCAGTCCCAGCAGGAGAGGTGTATGGTGCCGATAACGGGACATTTTCCTGATGGAAAATCGTCCCGTTTATCGGGACACCCCCTGCTGGAATCAATGATTGTCCCTGTGTATGACCAGCTTCAGAATGAAAGGAGAATTGGATCAAAATATTCCAGGTATTAAGTGCATGTAAAATGTAATAAATCACCTATACACACTGTACGACATACACATACGGTTGTATCTTGTGATCTAATACAATTATATGTACCATGATTATGACGCATAATACCCCTTACATATGGTCCAATAAATCTTATGAAAGTACCAGACTGTATCGGCTGCTATGATTGGCCAGTGTGTAAATGGCATGTTTGCATACTGTATTTTACTGTACGTAAAATATATTAAATTAAATATATTGGCACTGTCTTCCATTCATTTCTTTTTTTTACCTTCACCTCGAGATCTGCTTGTTTGTATGCTTTGCCCATCCTGTCTCATTTCATACAAGAGGCAGCTCATTGGACCGTACAGCATTATGTTCTTAAAGGTTCCTGCAGTGACAAATTGGTGTATCATTACACAAATAAACTGCTTAATACTATTCTAATGCTGTTGCAGGAACTGCTGTTGGCCTAACATCAATTCAACTCTAAATAACATCAATTTCTAGGTATTTATTATAGACCGTTCCACAAATAGAACTGTATGAAGGTTAACACTTGAAGTATGAAGTGTTAACACTTCAAGACACTGGGTGGTTTTAGGACTTAAGTCATGATCCTAGTAGTAAATACCATGTGTGAATGTATTTTAGCCCAATCATTTTGTTTATTTAGTTTGGTTAAAGCACAGTATAAAAAAGAAAGCTGTCTATTCCCACCAACATTAGTTTTTGTTGTTCAGTAATCTACCACAATTCTTTATTGACATCAGTTAAGACTTACTGTAGCTTTTCTTTTTGGTAAGTTCATTTTTTGTTTTGAATTCGTATGTATTTTAGAGAACAGTTTACATAGGAGTTCTCAAGATGAACAATACTTTGCTGAATCTGCTGCGCATTTTATTAAGAAACTTTGAATCCGTTTGGCAGAAGGAGCTATTTTGTAGTTAGACTGGTCGCTAGCTAGAAGAGAGGAAAAGGAGAAAATTTTTTAGTTTGTTTTGAGGCAAGGTTAAACAATGGATTCTTTACTAAAAGGCTATTTCAAAAAAATCCCTTTTTATCTCCTTTGACTGTACTGCAAATAATAACAAGATTTGTAGAGCCCACAGTTTTCACTCTGCACCATGTGACGTCAAATCATATCTATTAATGGAAAAAAGATTAAGCAGTATAATCTCTGCGCTTTTTTATTATTTATTTCCATGACTGTATTTTGGGTGCTTGGAAACAGTGATTTTTCTCAGGAAACTTTAAGTAACCTCTGCCATGCCATGTATTTGCTTTGGCTGCCCTGTCCACTGATTGAGGGTGTGTCTGTGTCATCATTAATCCAAGTTTAAGGATTTAATAAGTCATAGGTTTGCTTATTGTCTTTGCAATTAGCATTTAATTTTTTATATTTTGCTTCTGGATTAGTGTTATTGATACCTTGTCCAGTAGGTTTAGGTAGAGTAAACCTATATAAAAATAAAATAATGCACCAAAGATATGATAAACACTGAATGTTGCTCTCTTTTTTGCAAACTGACTTTATTTTCCATTTTAAATATAACATGAGCATTTATTAATTACTAAAATATAATAGCTACAGTTTAAAGCAATGAGACACAATTGTTCAAATAAGACTGACTAGAAACCTGAATTTTGTGAAACTTGTATTTTTATATATAGCACAGTAGCATGTTAGACAGGCAGGTAAATGAATCATTGAGAAGAGTATATGTTTGTATTCTCAAACTCAGCCGTTGAGCTGTATCTCATACAGCAAATGCATATCCATTTATGACATTTCATCTGATGTCTCTTAACAGATAGAGCTCATTCATTCATAAATGTATCAATGTGATGACCCAAATTTTGATGCAACAGCATTAATGCTGATAATCATTACTCAGTGCACAATATGTTTCTTTATCATCAATATTGATTTACATATATTTTATTTATCTAATACACGTTAACTATAGTTTATTAACGCTTGCAGTTAAAAAATTGCCATGCTAAATACGTCATCATTTGATACTGATGTCTGAATTTTATGTCTATTTGTCTTGTTCAATAATGGCTAATTCTATACATCTAGTTGTCTTGTTTATTAATGGCTATATACTCCTGAATGCTGCTATTCGGTGACATGAGCTCTGGTTGTTGTAGTATCTATGACCGTACTATTTATCAGGAGTGACTAATCAAAATAGAAGAATTTTATTTTGTATTATTTCTACAGGAGCCGATATTGGCATTTACGTATTGACACTCTATCCTATATGTCCCTTTGCATCACATGAAGAGACTAGTAGTTTAAGGGTGTATGGCAATAATAATAAAATAATGCCCCCCCTTTTTATTGGGCAACAAACCAAAAAAAATATGTTGAGAAGAAAGGGGAGGACAGAGAAACAGGGGGGGTCAAGAGGCAGTGTAAGAAGGTTATGCCGTCAGTATTGTCAGCTCCGGGGGTTCAGAGTACAGCATTTTGAGTTAAGGTGCCTGGTAGTGGCTGTCAAGGTAGTCTAGTCAGTACAAGGGAGTGTCACATTGAGGTGCTGGTAGTCGTAATGTAGTCTGAGGTACAATTAAATTCATGCCAGTAGAACCACGTGGCCTGAAACTCTTGAGAGTTGTTCAGATGAAGATGTCAGAAGATTGTCAATATTTTATATAATGGTCTATTTTCTGGGACCAGTCCTTTAGGGTAGGGGGGTAGTCTTTTTCCATTGTGTGAGAAATATGACCTTCGCCATATTGTTTAGGTGTTTGAGGAGAGATTTTTAAAAATGATCTTTAAAGAGAGTATCTTTAAAGGAGAGTGATGAGCCAGAACTTTGGGCCCTGAGAGAGGTTAGTGTTATCCTCTACTTTGTGTCACTTACTACCTGCCAGCAGGTTGAGATGTTTGGGCAGTCCCACCAAATGTGCATGAAGGTGCCTACCTCAGCCTGACATTGCCAACACTGTTCTGAATATATAGGAAGAAACAAATGGATTAGGGAGGGCAAGTGGTATCAGCGTGTTAGAATTTTAAAGTAGGTCTACACCACCGAGAGACTGAGGGAACTCCATAACTCTACATGCCTGAGGTTTGATGAGAACAGGCTATCCGAGAGTTGTTTGTAAATTCTAGAGAGGACATGCGTTAGGGCAGTTTCAGTAGTGCAGAATTCTTCGAACTGGGTCAGGCCTCTACTCCACCTCGTGAGGGGAACATCGTAGTTTAAGTTGGAGTAGTTTCAGTATGAGGAAGTGAGAAGTGGTTTTGTGCTTCTTGGAATGTGAGCATAGTCCCACTTTGCACCAGCTGTCCTGCCCCACAGCACCCCACAAATACCCAGTGTGTGTGGTTCCTTGGGTCCAAGTGGGGGGAGGATGGAGTCCCTAATATAATTGAGGGAGGAGTGAGGTGAGGAGAGAGGAGCCTTTATGTGGATGTGTCTCCAGCAAGTTGGTGTGGGGCCTATGGTATGGTGAGTAATGTGTTGAAATTAATGGAGCCATGGTAGAATGTGTAAAAGAGTAGAGGAGGCTTTGGACTATAGATCTTCCACTGTTCAGATACCCCCTCCAAGACTACTCCACCACTCTAGTAAGTAGTGCCATCCAGTAATAACCCCCAGTATATTGGAGTTGGGGTTGTAGACCCCCATTCTGTTTGGTTCTGAATAGAACGTCGCTTTGGCATCTAGAATGTTTCCCTTGCCAAACAAAAGCCCTAATCTGTGCTTTCCAAGTGGATAGGTCTTGATCAATTTTGGTCAAAAGAGAGGGGAAATTTACAGTTAAGAGTTGAACAGGATCGGCAGTGAGGATGATGCCCAGGTAAGTCATTCTATCCTGCTGCCAGTTGAAGGGGTATGCATGGACAAGAAATGCCTGGAGTCCCCTAGGTAAATGGACTCCCATCTCTAATGATTTCTTCACTTTAAAATTGGAGAGTTGAAGTGTTGTGTTGAAATAACGCCAATAAAGTGTGGCGATAGGTCACTGGATTAGTGAGGGAAAGCAGACTTCATTATACGCCTTAAAGATTTCCATGCCTGTCTGCAACATGCCACACATATTGTAGGAAGTCAAGGAGGGTAGAGGGGAGGGGTAGTCTTTTTCCAGTACTTCAAGATGAGACATATGGCTGCAGCCGAGATGTGAGCTGCAAGTTTTGTAGTAAGAATGTTTTGAATATTCCACTGAGGCTGGGACTTTAGCTGGCTAAGTCTGGAAAAGATGAAACAATCAGGGGAGGATGGGCCAGACCCAGATCTAAAGATCGTTTAACGTACGCAAGCATGCCTAAGTTACGCACTACTAAGTATAATGCACTCCATTCCGCATGCACATAACTTAGCTGATCAGAACCCTACCTTAACTTTTCATTTCATATCTCTTACCATACGTATCGCCTTGTCATACGTAAGTGCCTAACTTAGCCCTTGCTGTACAATTTGAAAGCCTCCTACCTCCCACAATTCGTATATTCGGCTTTTGTAGGGATGTCACGCCCTATCGAATGGAGTTAAGTACAATCAGAGTTACGATGCGTAACATCTGCCACGCATATATGCAGTGCATTCCCACAGCCAGATTTATGCATGCAGCAAGCGGAAATTAGCTGTCCTTCTTAAGTCTGGATCAGACCCCTATGATTCTGCCAAGCCACTAGATGAGGAGGTGTTGCCATGAATAGAGGTCATCACAGGAGGGTCTGGTAATTAGCCTTGTACAGAGTGTGGTAAGAACTGCTGAGGTTGCCCCTAGATATTTATTTCCGAAACGCTACCTCTTAAAGTGAAAAGCTGAGGTAAGATACTGACTGTTTCTGGGAGCGATGTTCAAGAACAGTGACTCTGATTTAGTGAGGTTCATTTTACAGGCCAATAGCATGCCACATTTCTCTAACAGATGGAAGAGGGTGGGCAGGGATAGCCTCAGCTTGCGCAAGGTAAGGAGGATATTGTCTGCTAAAAAGATGATTGCATTTAGTTTTTTTATTTTTGCATTGTTCAGACATTCAAAATCTAGTTACACCTTTTCATTTTGTTGATTGTTTCCAACATAAAATCTGTGATTGAACATTGATTTAACGTATTAATGCTGTATAAATTATAATCTTTTACTGTAATTTGTGGTGTTCAAAAGGTAAGATTTAATTAAAGGCCTCGACCTATATTTGCAAAGAATTCCCTTTTACCAATCTAATGTTAAAATATCTGCTAGGTGATTACTTCTTTTCTCACTGAAAGGATGGTGTAAAATAAACAAGAAGCCCATGCTTGTGCACTGAACAGCAAGGAAGCATTGTTTCAGATGAGAATAGCATGGGGAGTGAGGCAGCTCCTGGGCTCTGTAAAATTTCCAGTAAGGATATTGATTGTCAGGAGAGAGAGAGAGAAAAGAGCTGTGGTTCACAGCACAGACCTATTTAATCACTGTATACACAACATGTCAGGCTCCAGAATATTGATTACAGCCTGTTCTGTTACGTCCCTACAACTCCTTGGCTTGTTGCATTCGACAGCTGTATGTTTTCATGTGAGGTTTTTGGGCCTTATCCTCATCTCATGCGGTTTTACGCATGCCTCATGCATAATTCTTCTGAAAAGTAATATCTGCTATCATAAGAGATCAAAAGGAGGGGGCACTTCTCTTTCACATGCGTGATGCCCAAACTCTGCACGAGGGAGGGGAGACACAAATAACCTTCGGCACTCCAGGGTTTTTGAAACTTATTTGATACCTGGAAAAGCATGATGAAATTGTTTCACCTGGAATACTGAAGCTTGCCTCGGCCTGATTTAAACACTTTTCTGATGGGGAACTGTAGCCACTGGGCATGGGTTATAAGCCAGTTGAATTAATTGGTTTGTCTGTCTGTCTGGTAATGCATTTGGACACTCCTGCACCAATTGGGATGAAACCAAAACAAGGTCATCCAGTTGGATCGTGACAAAGGTTTTAAGGGGGTTGGGGTCCTGGTCAGACCTCCCATTGGTGTACGCTGGGCAAAACTTGTTCTGTATAGATTTGTCAGTTAGCAGTGCATAGAGTGGTAACATTCTATATATGTTCTATACACATACACACAATCACACTTTGTCCTGGCCGTGAGCCGCAAAGTGGGCAACATTTATGCAAAAGAGGGTGTGGTTTAAACAAATAAGGTTAGTTGAGGGCCGAGTTTGGTTGGATATTGGACAGAGTTTATTCTGAATAACGTTTAATGAGATTAAGCAACGTTATTAATAAAAACCATGCATATCGTCCGGCTGCTAATTATTTTTACAGTTACATCCAACTCATTGATAAGTTAATGACATGAAGATTTAAACCTGGGCAATGCATTTCTGCTAGTAATCTCTAATTCCATTTTATTTATTTTTGAAATAAGCATTCAGATTAAGAACAGATTTTACAAGTGGCATACAAAAGATAATTGCTCCTGCACAGCTTGTAAAGAGACTGTTTGTATGTAAATCATCTTAAGAGCGTTCCTGAATCACTGGATTTGGGCTGTGTCTTGTAGTTGTCTCATTAACTTTCTGTTATGACTGTCCAATATAGAAAGTTTGCATAACCAGGGATTGATACACGAGGGTCCATTTTTATGTCTTTCCACTTCAAGCAAGTTTTATGTGACATTGAGGCTTATAAATGAATATGTCAAATGGATATGCTTGTCTGAGTAATAATGATTTTTAATATTATATTTAGTGACGTGATCATTACATTTTTATAACTAAATGAATACTATATATTATGTGCATACTATAGAATGTGTGAATAAATGTCTGCTATGTATTTCACATTATATTTTTCTATGACAATGCATATGTGTGTTAGTTTGTGTTTATTGTTGTTTAGGATGAACTTCATGGAAACGATTAGTAAATAGACTGCGCTGCCTTTAAAATGTATTATTGCCTTTATTGTGTGGCAAAGTGCTACATTTATTTGCACAGTGTCCATGTATTCCATTTTTCAGATAGAGGCTATTAGGATTTGCATGATAAAACTGAATAAAATATCCCACTCAGCATATTCTGATATGTCAGTGGCCTTCTCTTCATATAGTGCCTAATTATTGATTACCTGTATAGTATTTCTAAAACACCTGTGCTGTGAACAGTCAAATCCTATACCAGGCACACCTACAAGTAACTCTCAAGTGCTTTAAAAAAGTAAATAAATATTTATTAAAAAGCCTTGTATATACAAAAACAAAACATGCTGTTATGAAGGGAAATAGGGTAGTGGGCGTGTTTGCTTGAAATACAGTATATGAACATAGGTGAACCTACCCAGAGGGAAATTATCTTCTGGGACTAATAATAGTGCTGGATATAATAAGGTGTTACACCTTGTAGCTCTGAGTACTTAGCTTTTCTTCCTGTCTCCAGGGTTAACAAACAAACACCTATTAAGCTTGTAAGAAAAAGTCTTAAAAAACTTAGTATGGCTTTGGTGACAAATCTAAGATTTTCATCCCCATTTATATGATGTTTCACAGACAAGGACATTTCGCCCAGATTCTGTTTGCTGCTATGAAAGACAGATTTTCAAAATACAGAAAGCCTACTAATTATTGGCTGTCTCTATTTAAAAAATCTGTCTAATTAGAAAGTTTTTATAATGAATGGGTAAGTATGCAGAATATTTTTTCAACTACTTACCCATTCATTAGCTGACACGCGGCGATGCACTGGACAGAAGACCCACCGCAGCACCTATTTGGACAGGTTAGTGTAGAAGGGGATTCCTAAGGTTAGGCTGCAGGGAACCAGCGTAGAAGGGAAAGGAAGGGTTAGGGTAATGGAAGGAAAGGGTTAGTGTGAGGATTGGTATTAGGGTTATGGTTGGGGAAATACTCAACAGTCGACATTAGGGATTCCTACTGGTTATCTTCGATTCCCTCTCTCTAGCGTGGCATGAACAATCGCTGAAGGCGTTACATTGGAAATGGCTGGTAGAAAAGCGCCGTTTTGAGTGGGAACCACAATTGTCTTTTATCATATCTATAACTTCTACCTTGTGTATTGTATTCATGTCCTGCTTCTATGTGGGTTTTGGTATTTTGTATTGGATATACTGATTTCTTTGTAGTAGTTTTATACTGTTTTATAAAAATATGCTTATTATTTACATTCTCGATGTGGTAGTGTAAATGATGCACTGTTGTTATACCTAAACTGCCCTTTCTTTAGTATTAGTATTCTTAATCTGGCCATACACTGGGACCAATCCCAATCCCAGCAGGGGGTGTCCCAATTACCAGGATGATTCTCTGCCATGGGAAGGTCCCATTATCGACACCATACACCTCTCCTGCTGGGACCAATGATCCTAGCAGCAGAGGGAGGCCCTAGAAGAAGAGAGAACCTTTCAGCTAGCTGATTGGCTCAGATAGCGGCTGATTAAATGAACTTTGTAAAAAGATAAAATAATCAGACCATTTGTCACGTTTATTTGGCATTTGAAAACTTTATCTTGCCCACTAACTACAACCGTTATTTGCCCAATCACACGTTAATTGGACGATCAGGCAAATAATTGCTCTACTATTTTCAAGTTTTTATTTGCATTCTGTAAGGTGTATGGTAACATTAGACGCAATGTGAGAAATGCAGACTAGTCACTTGTAGCACGCAGTACTGCTTTGGAATGCAGCAGAGTAGGATCAGGTTTTGCATCAGTTTGTAAAATATGAGTTGACTACTGAGTTTTGGTTGAACTTTTGAAATGGTGTTAAGTCTTTTGAAAGTCTCTGATGATTATAAATGCTTTAATTGATGTAGAAATATAAAACAAGTTCAAGAGCTTATTTGTATTAATTTCCTTCTCTACTACATCTCCCATGTCGCTGCTTCAGTAACATAGTATCAGTGCCACTGTTATTACTGCTAACACTGTTATGCTATGAATCCTGCTGTGCACAGTTGCTACTGACCTGTAGAAAGATCCTGTCGGTACCTCATACTCTCTTTAAGGACATATACTGTAGTGATGAAAACGTTAAGAATAGATATGTTTATATTTCTCTGGCCCTGTTCTAAATAAAAGAATTGAGGAAACATTCCCTCTTTAACTGGCATTTGTCTGTCTTGCTGTTTCAGGATTAACCCAAATGACTTCCCTGGCAGTCACATACAACTGCTAAGCAGATCTTCTCCGGTGACTTATTCTGGCAGATTTGGAGGGGCAGATATCTCTTCTTCAAGATGCTGATTAAGGAATATCGCATCCCACTTCCCATGACTGTGGAGGAATACCGGATTGCACAACTTTACATGATTCAGGTTACAGATTTCTTTCTGTCCTTTCTGTGTATATGTAAACTCTTTGTCACTGGTGCATGCCAGGTAGAACATAATATTACCTTTATATGCTGTATGTTTCTTCAGTGTATTTGCTTATACTCTTGCGTGCATGATTCAATCTCCACATTATGCTATAATACTTTGAAGACCTGCAATTGTTCAAATAAATAATAAATAACAATCCACCTGAGGTATGTAAAAGACAGGGCTAAATGGGGATGTCCTATTATTATGTCATATCTTAAGATCTAGTAGAGGATGATGTTTGTCCTGCTTATTTACATGTTAAGGTCTAGATGCAGGTTTCATTTAATTTCCACTCTTCTGATCCTTTTAATACAATTCTGATAAGTGATAAGTCATACTATTTGGGCTAGTTGCATAGACTTTTTTTTCCAGTGCTTTTTCAGGGTAGTACCACTGTATGTTGCAATAAATGATTCCAGAGAATATTTGTCACATAATAACAATTTGTGCTCAGATATTATTTAAATGTTTGTGAGAATGCATCAAATCATCAATCAATCAATACCTAGGTAAAACAAGGCACAGTATGCCACTAAAAAGCTGTTATAAGTATAAACACGATATACTGTACATAATAATCTGACAGCGCTAATGAAATTAAAATAAGCTTGCATCATGCGTGAAGGGTACACATTACAGTGGAAAGGGCAAGAATAGGCCTTTGCTGTAGGCTCCATGGCTACAGATGACATCAGTCTGCGTGGTGCAAACTGCTAAGTGCAGGGAGTGCAATGTGTATTGTCCTAAGTTAAACCCGACCGATTGCTGATGAAGCCATGTTTCCAAGGTAACAGATGCTGAATACTGATTCTGATGTAAGCGTGAAGCCTGTGGTTTTTGCAACTATGACAGTGGTGAGGGAAGGGAGGAAGAAAGGGAAAGTAGCTAGAAGCCACAGCACAGATAGTGGGAGTCATGCTTTCTCTGTGAAGTGAATCTGGAGGTAGGAGGCTTGAGCTGTTTGTGTACACTTGTAGTATTAGGCAGCTGTTCAGGGAGGAATTAATATGCTAGTACAATGCCTCTAGATTATGAGTTCACCCATGGACATGCTCCTCCCTATTCTTTGGGGAAATGTTTTACTTGCATTTGGTTTGTATATATTGTAAGTGTTAAGTTTTAATTATACCTGGTAGCACCCTACACATTAATAAATGTATTTAAATTCTTATCAGTTTGCTAGAGTTTTGCAGGCAACAGTAGTTATCGGGGGTTCATTTATTTCTTTAAAATCCATAATAAACCTACTATTTGTTTAATGTTCCATGTAAAGAAAAGACGTGTTTTCTGTCATGTTCACAATGCATTAGTTAAGTGATAACAATATAATAATAATGCGATGGAATAATTCATGGGAGGCTCTGATGGCACTGGTTTGTTTGTTCAGTTCTGGTATGGGCTCCTGCATCTTGTAATGACTTGTTATCTAACTACAGTGATCTGCAGAAATCATCTGGTACAACAATGAGAGCTAGAGGGGAAAGGGGGTGGTGATTTAGTTGTTCAATAAAACACCCCAACAGTTAGGAAACGATCACATTGTAGTGCACGTCTTACATATTTACACATTGCCGGACCAGAGTAGAGAGAGAATACCTCTTATATAGAGTAAAAGAGATTGCAGTTGCGCTTAGGAACACCAGCAGCTAATCTATACACCTGGAGATCTGCCAGTCTCCTAAAAACAAATTAGACAATATATATGTAGGTGTGTGGGTAAGTGCACTCCTGGGGTGTGGTATTGAAATTGAACCAATTGCAGATCAATCCAAATGAAGTAAAATAAAGAAAATAAGTCCAATGTACAGTCCTATAAGATGTAGTGGTAACTTCCACAATGTTCCCCACCGTGGGGAGTACATGCAAATGTAAAAAAGAGAAGATATGATGAATAAAATAACAATTTATTAACACATGCGTTCCAAGATAAACTTAAAATAAATAAATAAATGAATCAAGATAAAGGCAATCTATACCCCAAAAGAAGCGTCCTAAGGGAACAGAGGAGCGAGAAGTGCGATGGTAAAAGGTCCCGGGATATCAGCAAGCATGCCGCCATCTCAATGGATCAACCTCCTACTGTGGATAGTGCCGTAAACCGCTGCTGCTTGTCTTGACGTGTTTCAAAAGATAAAAGAATACCATCAATATATAAGTATTACAAACAACAATAAAACTGCATTTTTCTCCTCAAGGTTGGCTAATTAAATGTTTGTAGCCACTGTTTGGTACCATCTACTGGTTTATATCTGTACACACCATAGAACTCTGACAGCAGAGTGGATACAATAAATTCATCGTCAGATTAAATGAACAGAAGACTCATTAACTTAGCCCAGGCAGATTTTGGCTGCAGGAGGAGTGGGCTGTTACCAAGCATGACTTTTTATGTACCCCAATTAATAATATTATTTTTATTCTTCATATTAGCAGCTGAGCTCGGCTCAGAAGTGGGTGAAATTCTATATTTATAAGTATATATCTATAAGTGTGCACAGTTGAATCTGTTTTGATGGATTAAAAACCACTGTGGTGTTAGAGGTTCAAGAAGCAATGGCTTTAGAAAACGATTTGGATGTAAGCCCACATTTAGGCACAATGGTTCTGAGTTCTCTCTCTCCTGGATGCCGCTTTTGCAATTAACAGATTGAAATAAAAATAAGAAATCCGTCCAGCTTTCAGGGTAAGATGGCAAAGGAGGGGGGCATGTTACCATATGTTACAGGACTAATATATGGAACAAAGAGTAAACAAGCCGTATTAGATGAGGTGGAGCTATGTGACTTTTTGTTATTTATTTATTATAACTTCTGGATATTTCAAACAAAAGTTATATTTGCAAAAATGTCTGGAAAAATGTGGGTATAAATAAGGTGAATGCATTTGTGGCTTCTTGCCATTTGCATACAAAAAATAGTATACTCGATATATTATATTATATCTATGTACTCTGATGTTCAAATTCATTCCCAGAGAATTAAAATAGCCAGAATTGGGCTTTTTGTTGAAACAACTTCCCTTGATTTTCCTGCATGGCACTACTTTTATTCCTCTGTTTCCAACCATCAAGGAGGTGCTAAAAGCAGTTCATACATTTGCAGTCCATTCAAGATCACTAATAATAGATGTTTAAAGAGTTCTATCAAACATTGTTTTTGGCATTTTAGGAATTTTAGGCTGTTAGGTAGTTGTATTGTAAGTAGTTCATTCACAAATGGACCAAAAGGGGCTTAGAGAGTCTGTACGCCAAATTTAGTGTGAATATTGAAGGTGATCAGAAGTGTATGAAAGGGAAAGGGTTTAAAGCAAGAGAAAGGAGATTAGTATGGTAGAGGCTGAATGGGAGGATTGGGGTCAGATCTATTATTGCAAGGGAAACTTAAGATGTGTTAGCCATTAATTACAGAGTATAAATACCACAGGTACACATTGGTGTCAGAGTCACCTCAACTGCACATGGGTCTCTGGTTCCAAGCATGGGATATGTAGCAGGAAAACTAATAATTACAGATAGCAAGGAAGTTTGTACCTAATAGAAAACAAGTTGTGGAATTGTAGTATCTTATCACTTCACAGCTGTCACATGCTGAATTTGAGTTAAGTTTGGTCATGTTGGGACTGAAGAGTTTTTGCATGTGCTTCCCACTGTTAGGACTTGAGCAATGTTTTCTTAATAACTTAGAGCTCTTGAGGATTGTAGAAAATCTTAACTATTCAGGGAGCCCTTGACTATTTGTGGACCAGTGCCAAAAAGGGGTTAACACAAGGTGTTACCATCTCATTACATCCCATCCAAGTACCCATGTTTTCTACGGCAGCACAGGAATGC
>WWET01001775.1:161288-179544 GCA_011038615.1 Limnodynastes dumerilii | reverse complement strand
TCTGTTAATCCATTGCTATAAGATCTTCTCTGCCTCTGATATAATAAGTCTTCCTTGTAATTAGTAGTTATTAAAGTAAAAAAGCTCAATAGTAAGGGTGCTATTGACAAATGTATCCATAATTTTATTAGGAATTAGTTGTGTATGAATCCTGTCTCTTGTAGTGGTATCTGTAACACACCCATACCTCTAATGAAAGCTACAATAATTAAAACTTAAATGGTTAAATCAGTTAAATTACATTCAAGATTCCTATAAAGTAGGTGCCATATTCATTCTTTTAAATAAGATATTTTTTTAATGTATCTTTTAAGTTTTAAATTCCTTACATAAAAAAACAAAGAACCAGAAAGAAACAATAAACGAGTATTACAAACATCTGGTGTACACATTATTCCGACACAATATGTCTGGTAGTCCCTTAAGCATAAATTAGCAGGTTGTTGTAATGCACAGATAGAGCACCTGAAGTTAAGAAGAGATACATTTATTGGTTTTATGGGCACATTTTCAATCTTGTCTAGCCTACCAGAGAATAAGGAGTGGTGTTCCTCGTTTTAATATCTGCTAATAGATTTTGAGCTGTGGGCCACCCTACACATACACGAAGTATGTAGTAATGGAAATAGTGTGTCTTCGTACACAAGTGAATAGTTGGCTTATGTGTGTGGCATAATAGTAGCACTTGAAAGTAAGCAGGGCCAATCCTGCATTTTGCTTATGCTGTTGAAGGAGCCCCAAACATCCTAGTTCTCCTACCAGCTCAGATCCTTGATGAGATGTGACCATAGATGGTCTGAAAGACTGGATTGGGATGACAGGCCCTTGATTTATTTTTGATGTAGTTATTGGAGAACTATTAGGTGGTATAAATGCCATATTGCTTTCTTTATGAAGTAATAAATTAATAAGTGATTATGCAAACAATAGGTTAAAGTTTAAAAATTATTTATAAAAAAATAGACAGCAAATAATCTAGCCTTTACATCGTATCAATCCTGATCGCTCTCTGGCTCCAACTCCAGAGGGCAAGATTTTATAGTTTTTAATGATATGTGATAAGAAAGATCAATAGATCTGTAAATACATTGTTCATTAAAAAGTTCACTAATCGTAATTGTTCTTTTCAAACAAGGTGTTAGTTCTCTACAGTCTATTGGGTAGGATTATTTCACCATATAGGAATTTTCGTATAACTTTAATATCCTCAGAAAACCGGATGGCTCTGACCATATATGTAACATAAAGAAGAATAATGTCCTCATCAGTATTTTCCAGTGTCTGACTCGTTTAGTTTTTAAATATCCATAACTGTAAAATGACTGTTTTTTGTTTAGATATCATTAAACTAAATGGCAATCGTTATAATGTGAAAAGCCAAACAAAACAAGTATTAACCAGTAAACTGATTATATGATGTTATTTGATATTGATATATGATATTTGATATATGATATATATCGATAGGGCCGTTCTCTCTCAGCCAGTTCTGAACTGTCTGGGCAAAGATTTCTTATGCCTCGAAGAGGCATAGAAATTGATCCCTGGAGCTCTGAACACGGTGTTCTGAAAGGTAAGTAACTATTCTATCCCCAAACCCACTCCCTAACCCTAAGTCTCCCCCCTCTTTAGCCTAAACCATTTAAGCCCCCCTCGTCTCCCCCGCTACCCGCAGCCTAACCCTAACGCACGGACATTGCCTNNTGTCACTTACAAGTGCCATTGGGCTACCTTATCTAACTGTGCAGAGTTTCCTTCTTAAGAAGGAAACTAAACACAGACATTGCCCTCCCCGGCTAATCTAAATCCTTCCCCCCTCCAACTTCTACCTAAACACTTTTCCGAGGTGGCATTACGCTGCCTCTTTTTAATTAAACTACTCTGTGCTGTCTTTAAAGGCCGCACGGAGACAATCTATGTACCTAACTGGTACGTAGATTGGGTAAATGACCTACTACGCATGCCAAGTAGGTAATTTCGCATATCTCCACACCTAACAAGCAGAAGCTTATAAGGTGTGAATACGGGCCCTTAATTCCAAAGATTATGGATACTAATACTTGTAGAAGGTGTACGATTAAAATGGCAGAACCATGGTTCCCACACTTTGTGAAGAGAGTATGCTTCAATGTTTTTAATTGTTGCTGTTATGAATTTGGGTAAAAAAATGATGTTTGAACACTAGTGCACCTATGCTTTCTATCATTCTTTTTGTAGTATTTTAAGTAATATTTCAACTTTGTTGTATAGTACAAAAATAAAATGGGATAAATAGAACAGGGCATCAGTATGAAGTTTTTCATTTCACATTTTATTTTTAATATTCTAATTTGATAATATGATTTTACCACAAAAATGAATTTGTACTTGTTACAACACATAGCACCTAATCCAGACTTATGAAATGTAGGCGATTTCCTCTCTTTGCAAGCAGAAAATGAGTGCATTTCATGATCATGCAAAGTAAATCTTATGGTAGGGTAATCATAACTCCCTTGCGCGCACTTTAGTTTGGATAAAGCGGTGATCCAGCATCGGTGTCCGAGCACAACAAAAATGCAGGTCTGGATCCGGTACATAGTTTTAAGGTTTCATTTTGTTTCTTTTGGTGGTATTCTTTTTTTTTTTTTTTTTTTTTTTTTTTTTTTTTTTTTTTTTTTTTTTTTTTTTTTGTTGTTGACTGCTTCATATAAATGTTCACCCATGTCTGTATTAAATGATCCTGTTACAATGTCTCTGGTTTACATAACTGCACTTGAGCTACTTTGCAGAATGTACCAAGCATAAATAAGGCCCTCTTATACGTGTTTATACGTGACTTAGGAATGATCACAAGCTCTGTCTTTTGAGTGGAACAGAGAGAGTGAACTGTTATTCTAGAGCTGCTGTTGCAGATTAGGACTAGCTGGTCACTTATCACGTTGTGCTAAGCATTACCTAGGTTTACACATGGCAATCTATATTTAGATTGCCAAACCTACATGTACCACAGATAAAAAATATATTACGCAAAGTAGTGCTGGTTACTTAATCAGGAATTGATTGTAAGACTATAAGGTAACTAAAGACAACGGAGTCAACCTGTTCCTCCTACTTGTACCAACATTTCATAAATAACTTGGTGTTAATCAACTGCACTGAAAAAGAAATGCACTTTAGGCACTGAGTGACTATGGCAGCACTGTATAATAGCCTATTATGTTTTAGAATGGAGGGAGATAATACCCATGAAAACATGGGAAAAAATTACAGGTGCTCCACGCATGTCTGGATTGAACCTTATAAGCCTGGTGCTTTTGAGTTTACAATATTTCACATCGTGCCTTTCAGTCAGCACAAACTACATAACTTAATTTATAATGCCGTTCCAAAAGTAATCCTTTATTATTGTAATGTCATTATTTTTTGGAATACTCCTCTTATTTTGTTTATCGTTGTTCTGATATTTTGTGTGTATTTAAAATTATTGATTATTTATTGATTTATGCTTGTCTTTGAGTAGAGCTTAAAAAGGTCATGCTGCACTGTCATAGAGGACTAACTAATGACCATTTAGGGACACTTTTATTGGTTGGATGTCTTCATCTTTAACAATGGCATCTAGATATAGAGATCAGCACCCAGGCAGGCAGTTATAAAAAAAACCTTATTCCCTTTCCCTGAAGCTGGTTGCCATGGTAGGAGATAGATGCACGCTGACATAAAAAAAGGAATGTGACGCAGTCGGCTAAACCCAGTAGCACAGTTTGATAGAAGCATTCTGAATTATTCTCTCTAGGTGACAGTAAAAAAGCAAATCTGTACTTCAGCTTGCTAATTTTAGCCCACAATGCAGTTTTAGCGAGTGGGCAGGTGAAGTACAGGCAAAAGATAAAAGAAGAAAAATGAGAGAGAAAATGATCCCTAGGAAAAGAAACCTAAATGATTTCCATAGTATGTTAAAAATAAAACCACCTGCATCCTTTTGAAGTGCAGTGTGGGGAGGCGAGTAACAGCACTCAGCCTGCTCTATATTTTCCACAGTTTCATGCAGATTCCTAGTCCATTGTAAATGTCATTATGCTATAAACAGTTTAAATATCTGTTACTCAAACTAAATAAAGCACCATGAATCTCTAGTAATATTTACATCAGTTGCTATAACAAAATAAATAAAAATAGGTTTAAATCTCACTGTCCCTGTAATCAACATGTTTCTGCAAATTATATACAGATTCTACAGCTTGGGACATGCGGCAGCCATGTGGGTGGCCATATTTGATAAAAGCCAACTATTTCCAATTAAATCAGTATCTGATATGTTGTGCCATTAATGCCTTAATAACCGGCTTATTGGGCAGTGTTAGAAGTCATCATGGGCCTAATTGATGATGACTTCTGCCCTCCTAATTTTGTGAATATGTGGATGCTTTTTGGGATGCTGATTTAAAGCAACATTTTCCACATTATTAGTGTGAATATCAAATGCTAAGGTTTTAGGAGACACATGGGGCTAGATGTACTAAGCTGTGGGAAAGAAAAAGTGGAGATGCTGCCCATAGCAACCAGTCGTATTTTAGCTCTTGCTTTTCTACCACATACTAAAAAAATGTCAGCTAGAATCCGGTTGGTTGCTATGGGTTACATCTCCACTTTTCCTTCCCCACAGCTTAGTAAATCTGGCCCATAGTGTTTTTGAGTCTTTAAATGGAAGCCAAGGTTTTGTTCAGTTTGTTTGGTCATAGTTTATAGCAGTGCTCGAAGTGGGCCAGTATATGGCGGTATGGCATACCGCCATTTCTGTGAGCCGACTCTGAGTATGAATACAGCTGGTCATAGAATTTGAAGGTTCTATGAGCGGCTGTATTTTTACTCAGTGCGGGCTCACAGAAGTGCAGGTATGCCATACTGCCGTGTGCCATACCTACTCACTTCTGTGCCGCACAGCCACAGCTCTGATCAGAGCAGAGGACACAAGCATGACCTAACGTCACACGAGTGTCATTAGCCTGCAGAGCGCACGCCGCAGAGGAGAGAACCGGAAGACACAGGAAAGGTAAGTTTAATAAAGAGCTCTTTTAGAAAGTAGTTTGGGCATGGGGAAGTGGGAAGCTGAACCTGAAAAGGGCAATAGGGCTGAATGGACACATATAGAGGGGCAATAATTGTCTGGAGACAGAAGGAGAGGCAGTAAGGCTGGGTGGACACAACTAAGGTGGGAAGCAATAAGGCTGGCTGGACACAGGAGGGGCATTAAGGCTGAGTGGACACAGGAGGGACAATAAGGCTGGGTGGAGACAACTAAAGTGGGGAGCAATAAGGCTGGCTGGACACAGGAGGGGCAATAAGGCTGAGCAAACTGAAGGAGAAGACAATAAGGCTGGCTGCACACAAAGTTGGGGCAATAAGGCTGTCTGGACACGAGGGGCAATAAGTC
Source organism: Limnodynastes dumerilii (assembly GCA_011038615.1). Classification (NCBI taxonomy): domain Eukaryota; kingdom Metazoa; phylum Chordata; class Amphibia; order Anura; family Limnodynastidae; genus Limnodynastes; species Limnodynastes dumerilii. The sequence continues at coordinate 174,128 of WWET01001775.1, read as the reverse complement.
TGGCTGGACACTTATAAAGAGGGGGCTATAAGACTGACTGGGCACAAAGAGGGGACAATAAAGCTGGGCAAACTGAAGGAGAGGACAATAAGGCTGACTGCACACAAATAAAGTTGGGGAAATAAGGCTGGGTGTTCACAGGAAGGACAATTAGGTCACTCGTAAAGAGGGGCTATAGGACTGGCTGAATATAAAGAGGGGACAATAACTGGAGGGGACAATAATGCTGACTGGACACAAATAAATAGGGGGCAATAAGGCTGGCTGGGCACACAAAATGAGGGGCAATAAGGCTGGATGGACACACACAAAGAAGGGGCTATAAGACTGGCTGGACAAAATGAGGGGGCAATAAGACTGTTTGGACAAACAGAAGGTGAGGACAACAAGGTTGACAGGACACATAAAAAGGGGGCAATAAGGCTGGCTGGGCAAACAAAAGGAGGGGTAATAATGTTGGTTGGACAAACAAACAGAAGGAGAGGACAATAAGGGTGACTGGACACAAATAAAGAGGAAGCACTAAGGCTGGCTCGGCAAAGAAGGAGGGGCAATAAGGCTGGCTGGGCACAGAAAAAGAGGGGCAATAATGCTTGTTGGACAAACAGAAGGAGGGGACAATAAGGCTGACTAGATACAAGTAAAGAGGGTGGGGGGCAATAATGCTGGCTGGACACAGAAGGAGGGGCAATAAGGGTGACTGTACACTCATAAAGAGGGGGGCAATAAGGCTGGATGGACACAGAATTAGGGGCAATAAGGCTGGGTGGACACTCATAAAGAGGGGGCTATAAGACTGGCTGGACAAAGAGGGGGCAATAAGACAGGCTGGCCACAAACAAGGAAGGGACAATAAGGCTGGTTGACACACAGAAGGAAGGTGCAATAAGGCTGGCTGGGCACACAAAAAGAGGGCAATAAGGTTGGTTGGACTCGCCCGTCCCTAGAAACGGCCCTGTGGGGGAGCTATCATTGTTTTTCCCCTAGTAACCAGATAATTTAATTAAACATGAAGCGTTCAGTGTAGAAATCATGACCCACATGACATATACACAGTGTGATTTCTCATTGTTGACCTGTTTACTTTGCCAAACTCAAGGCACATCTGGTGCTGAAATTTCCATACCCCCCACATCTTAATTTCCACTTCGAGCACTGGTTTATAGTATATATGAAATTGTATCACAAATTTGTCATATGACTTGTGTGTGACAACAAGAAGTTATTCATTCCCCTTTAAACAGCTTATACACTCTATAGTAATCACATTTTCACTAAATTAATATAGTTTAAACGTCTTTTGTTCAGAATTAGTAATCACTCTTAAAACAAGCAGAACAAAAAGGAAGAAGGCAGCCTTTCATGTGTCCTAGTGGCCAGGAAAAATAGATATACTTCCAATAGGAAATTTACCCCAAATGTGTCATTTTAAAATATATAATAAAGTTTTCAGTCATTCTGATCTACCATAAGCTTTTTTTAAAATCACATTCTTACTTTGACAATACCACTGTAATAGAGGAATGGTGTTAATAACATTAGTGAGAAAAAATGTGATTATATACATTGCATCAGTTTATCATCCATTAGTTTATTTTTTTTTTCTTTTTTTTTTTTTTTTTACAAAATAAGGCCTGGTGCTTTTAAAGCAAAAAATGTCTATGACTATGTATGTATACATGGGAGTTAGATTGTGTTCTCCTGGATTCCTGAGATAGTGGACTAATGTACTGCATCCTTTCTGATTTACTTGTCATATGGGCATGATTTTGCCTTGATGATGCAGTTGGTGCTGATTCCAGCCATTTTACCACCCTCTTAACTGCTTCAGATAACTTCTTAAATTTACTTAATTCTTAGAAATCTAGAACTTTAACCACTGTTCAGTCTGTCACAGACACATTCTGCAAGGTTAATCTAATTTTCTTCCATGTTGAAGAAGCTACCAGCTTGGCCCTGTTGACAGTCCATTTTTACGCTAGCGATTAAGTCTGCTGCTTTAGTGACACAGCACTTATTTTGTGGCAGTAATTGGTTGGTATGTGTCAAAACAGGAGTCACCAGTAATTGTCAATTCCGGTAAGTCATTTAAGCATGAAGGCTCATGCACACATTAAACTTACTTTCTATAATGTGTCTTGGGGAATGTTAAATGGCTTGCACTTTCCACACTCATTCAGAACTGGGCTGTGTGTGTTTTATTTGCAACTCTACACAGAGCTTGCATGCTGTGCTTTTATTACAACCATTGCCCACAGCTATAATATATTCATGCAAGTTTAAAAATAACACCTGTTCCAAATCCTGTAGGAACATTTTCTAAATGTATATGTTTCTCCTCCTTTCTACAGATCCAATTGACATTGTAAAAGATCCGATACCCCCACATGAGTATAAGCCAGAAGAGGACCCCAAAGTGTACAAGTCTGTGAAAACTAAGAGAGGACCCTTGTCCGATGACTGGATAGAGGAGCAGAGGAATAATCCTGGGAGGTGCCCCATCATGTGCGCCTATAAGCTGTGCAAAGTAGAGTTCCGATACTGGGGGATGCAGTCTAAAATTGAGAGGTTCATACATGATGTTGGTAAGTAATCATTGACTTTCCATCTGCTGATTCCCTTCCCCTTTGTCTGTTGTAGTGCCAATAATATGTGGCCTGATCCAGACCCCTGAAAGCCCACGCAGAAGAGATTAGTGCACACCCCCTGTCACTCTCCCCTTACATGTCCAGAACCTTGCCTTAACTTCTCCACACGGACCTGTGTCCGTCCGGATGCAGATCCATGAGGAACAGCTGTTCCCAGCCCCCAACCCTTCATTATCATGCCTATCCCCACCTGTATGGTAGGAATTAGGCATGCGGAAGTGAAGGGCCAGCCCTTTCCACGGATCTTCTAACATATGGCACTGAGTTCCATATGTTAGAAGTCACGTTAGCGTAATATCTGTCACACGCATGTGACGATGTTACCTGTCAGAGGACTTATGCAAGAGACATGCGCAAGTCCCCTGACTTTCCTAATTCTGGTCTGGATGATGTAATATACTATGCCTCTGCATATTGTTTGGATGTTGTCCTAACATGCATATAGTAATTCTAAATTTGACGGTTTTATCCTCCGTGTAGATAACATTGGGTGTGGTACAGTATGTTGCCAAAAGAGTTACCTGATCAGCATTCTTCTGTGTGACAGGGTCGTTAACATGACACTTGTCAGATAGATTATTGTAATGTCAACGTTTCATGTGTTTGCCATTACATTTTGTAAAGAGAGTGGGGAAAGAGAAGCAGTAGGGACAAGGTAAGGAGTCATTTTTGTACCTCCACTGAATTTATAGCCCCTTAAAACTATTTTGACAGTGGACATTATGGTGTCTGCATTATCATTGTTGAATTAGTTATTGTTGGTACTGTGACCGGACCAATAACGTTTAACTTGTTTCTGATTTGTTTTAAAAGTGAAAAGGATTTTTTTATTTGCATGCACCATTAATTTGTAATTCTTCTATCCACCACTTCTTTCTCTTACTTCCACAGATTTTGCCACGTTCTCACATTTGTTTTATACCTTAAATTATGATAAGCAAGCAAAACAACACACAAACATAAAGGACCGGATTCACAGATCCAGTGTGAGTTAGGTGTGGACAGACCCGCACCTAACTCACCCGTCTTGCCCCCTATTTAGGTACCTTATGGCACTTACGAGTGCCATAGGGCTACCTGCCTCCCCCCCCGCTCCCCCCTCCCACTTTTTCTCAAACCCTCCCCGAGGCAGCATTATGCCGCCTTTTTTTTAAAATAAAATACTCCTGGCGCTCTTTAAAGACCTCCCATAGGCAATCTATGCACCGAACTGGTATGTAGATTGCGTAAAGGACCTACTACACATGTGCAGTAGGTCCTTTACTGCAGATACGCACCTAAGAAGTAACTTTTTCTAAGGTGTGAATCCGGCCCAAAATTTGTAAAATTATTCTCTTTTAATTATTCAGATTTCTGGAGGCTTTATCTTCAGTCAAATAATTATAATGGATATGTATATGACCTCTTTATAAGTATATGAAAATATGTATGTGTTTTTGGGCCTGATCCAGAACTACACTGTTGTGCGTAGTGTATTATCGCCAAACGTACCACCGATGCACGGCAATAGGCACTCCCCTTGCTCATACCTAGTTTAGCATCCATACGCTCGGCAAACCCTACCCTAACTTTTGTGTTCGTTTCCATGGCCGTCCGTACGTTCATTGCGTATTAACGACGCTTAGCACTCCCATAATGTAAAATTTAAATGGCTCCCCCCGCCTACATTCCTTAACTCCAGCGTCCGTACTAATTTCGTACTTTAAACACGCCCCGTCATCTGAAAAAACGCAAACAATACGGACGCCAGAAACGCCGCTACGAAAAGGTCTTTGGTACGACCGGAAGTTGTCACTATGCACATGCGCAGTGCGTTTTTTCTGCCATTTTTACGCTTACGATCAGCGTACGTTTGCAAGCGAGTGTAGGTCTGGATCAGGTCCCTTGTCTCTGGTTGCACAGAAAGAAAGTACCTAATTTCAGTATATGTTCTGCATAGGCACCAATACTGCCAGTGTCATCTAGTACATGCATGTGATATTTAGCCTATATCACTGGTTATTACTTACCATACAAATTCTAAGCTCATCAAGCTTTTCATTTGAAAGGTTTTCCAAAATCTACATCTTGTAAACTTGCATAATAAAGGATTTTGGGGGGATTTAATGTGGTGCTCACATGTCCATTAGCCCTTCTTACATTTTCACACCCATAATGTTTATACTTTATTCAACACTCCTATTTTTTTCACACCCTCTATGGCTTCATTCCCCTGAATATGTGCTATCAGAGTTCCCCCCACCCTACCTATTTGACTATTTATTTGAATTTTCATTTTTAAACATGTGCTAAATAAAACATAGCTATGTCATCCGGCAAAACAGAAACCTGTATAAAAGGGATGGCTTGCACCCATCATCTGTGGGAACAGATATTCTAAGCGAGTAGTTTGAATGCTTCATTAGAAATTAAGATTTAAACAAGGAGAGGGGGGCAGTGATACAAATAATAAAAAATAGCTGCTCTCCCAACCAAGCAGTGTTGTGTGGCCAGTCAATAATGACTGATAGCATAGCCACAGAAACTAAGGGAAAAGAGAACAGAAAAAGCAATATAAACACATCAAGCAATGATAATAAACTGAAGAATAGGAGATTCATAATGCAACCTCTCAGAGCAATGTGTGCAACTGCTTGGAGCTTAGGAAATAAAATCCCTGAACTAATTGCAACAATGTCAAGGGATAATCTGGATAATCATGGTGACATGAAAATCTTGTATAAGATAGCTATACCGAGTTATAATTTATTTAGGAAGGCTCCAAAATGGAAATGGAATCCCTTCTGGGGTTGGTAAGGTAACCAGTGAAGTACCCCAGGGTTAAGTACTTGGACCAGTGCTATTTAATATCTTTATAGGTGATGATATTGCCTGTGGTATCAGGGGAAAATATGCCTTTTTGCAGATGACACAAAGATATGTGACAGGGTAGACGCACCAGGAGGGGTACACAAAATGAGGGATGCACCAGGAGGGGTACACAAAATAAGGGATGATCTATGTAGACTGGAGGAATGATCAAGAGTGTGGCAACTGCAGTTTTAATGCAAAAAATGCAAAATCATTCACTTGGGGCACAAAAACCCAAAAGCTCAATATATCATTAATGGCACTACTTTAGAAACTACTGAGGAGGAAAGGGATCTAGGAATCGTTATTTCATGTGACTTAAAGGTAGCCAAGCAATGTAACAAAGCAATGAGAAAGGCAAGTCAGATGCTTGGTTGCATAGGCAGAGGAATTAGTAGCAGAAAAAGGGAAGTAGTAATGCCCCTTTTTATGATCTCGCCTAAAATACAATGTTTAGTTCTGGAGGCCATATCTCAGGAAAGACATAAATACATTAGAGACTGTGCAAAGAAGAGCAACTAAATTTGTCACAAAACATACCAAGAAAGGCTAAAGGAGCTAAACACGTATAGCTTGGAGCAGAGAAGGGAGAGTGGGGATATGATAGCAGAACTCAGATATTTCAAGGGTTGTGACTGGCTAGAGGGAGCATTTTCCAAAGAGGTGTAAAAGAACACGAGGGCATGAATATAAGCTAGAGAATAGTAGATTCAAGGAAAATGTGCAGAATAATTACTTCACTGAAAGGGTGATAGATAAGTGGAATAGCCTCCCATCTGAGGTGGTTGAGGCAAACACAGTAGAACAATTTAAACAAGCTTGGAATAAATATAAGGCTATTCTAAATCTCAAACTAAATTGAGGGTAAATAGGGTCTAGGGTCAGTATAGTTTTAAATAAACAACTGGGCAGACTGGATGGGCCATGTGGTTTTTATCTGCTGCCACTTTCTATGTTTCTATGCTAAAAAAAGCCCTCTATACATAGTTACAAGAGCTTCTCTCACTTTCTCTTTTCTCCCTTCACTACTGCCCCTCTTTCCTCAACTTGCTTATTCACTTCTCACTCCATTCCTTACACACAGTGGGCCAGATACAGACCACCGCAATGAACTTGGTTCATTCCTGCTTCAATGTTTATTGCTATATACAGTTCTGCCCAGCCACACCACGAACCTGCAAACCCCTTTTTTAGAATTTCTATATATAGTTCTGCCCAGCCACACCACAAACCTGCAAACCACTGGTTTAGAATGGCTGGTGTAGAAGATATTGTGATGGGGCATTATTTAGAGAAGTAGTTAGAGAACATAAACAGATTCACCCGCCAGTTGGAGCGTCCCAGTGACGTGGTACTCCTTTTGTAGTCTCTTCTCGCATTGTCAGTTCCTGGGCCCATCATTGGCATTCCATTCTTGGGTGCAACACAAAGAAATGTAAATCCTTATTTATTTGAAAAGATTTATTAAGATATAAGAAAGGAAGAGATTTATAAAATAATGTAGATAGGAAAGGCGCATCACTTGGAGCATTCTATTCCTCTTTTCCTCTATCTGTACAGTGTATTCTAGCCGACTTTTCTATCCAGAGTTCAAATCTAGTTAAATGATTACATAATCAGTATATACATTTTTCATGACAAATCATTGTTACGCTAAGAATTATTTCAAGAGACACAGCCCTTAGGGGTATGACACAAACATGAAAATGTGACTTTCATGTATATTCTTCATTATTGCATTGTTCTAGCTAGTCATGGTGACTGCACAGGCAGTTTAATTACCCTCACCTCAAGTGTTCATTTTTTATTTTTTTTCCATAAACTGTTTATTTATAGTTTTATCCTTGTTAACAGGTAACAGTATAATAACTTTTCCCCAACACATGGGCATGCTACATAAAAGCAGTTTTTTTTAGTGACGCAGCACTTGCATACAACTAATAAGTAGACAATACAAATGAAGTGCTATATTATCCGTTTTAACTAGTTCAAGTGTTCATTTTTTGTGACAACAAGCAAACTGCAAAAGTATATTCACCAGTCACAAACATATAATCTCAGAGGCAGCTTCTGATAGCTATGTGTCCTAAAGTGAAAGTCCATTACATATTTTTCAGGCTGAATGTATACAAGATGGTAGAACACAGAGGTGACATACTGGTATGGCACTAATTAAAGACTCCTAGCATATTTAATTTCCCCAGCACTTAAGGTATGGCAATGAAGAAAGCTAAAGTAAAGACTTTTGTTGAACTAGAGCTACAAAGTAAATTGTCTTTGTTAGAAAATGATGTTACTAAAATTGAAACCAGGTTAGATGAGGCAAAAGTAAACTCTGGTCACCTTTTATATCAGGCATTTGAATATCCTTTCTTTACAAAACTTAGACGCTGAGGCTGTTTCAGACACATTATATATTGATAAACATGTATGAAGAAGTCACAAATAGGTAATTTTAGTGCAACTCAGTACTACCTCACATATCAACTATGCCAAATCCCACAGGAGCTCCAACCTTACTCCTCAAGAAGGGAAATTACAAACAGCAATATTCCTTCAACAATACATTAAAAAAAGTTATAGGACAGAACAGCGCTCTCTATTACATGATTAGTGTTGCCTTCTTGACCTTTTATTCTGTATTTACCGTTTCCAGTAATTATAAAGATGACAAAATATAGATAGTTAGAAGGCAACCCTTCTGATGAATCTTCTGAAAAGGTTTCATACCATAATCTTCAACAAAGTACTGTATCCCAACAGCTGTCAATTAATAAAAAATGAAATTATTCTTGCAATCCTTACAATACACTTGTGTCCTTCCTTTCAAATTTATTTTCCAATGTCATTAATGAAAAAAGGTCTTTTTGAAGTTAAGTTCTCTTTAAGTTCTTTAACTTTCTTAGATGTTCTTTTATGATAAAAAAAAAATGTTTTCTTTCCAAATGACATATACTTAGAAAGATAAAAGCAACAAGGAACTTTCCTCATGTAAAAACGTTTCAGACGATTAGTTAGTGCATGGGTAACTATACTCACATTTTATGCCTCTTGGCATAATGCACATCAAAATCCGGCCCCACTTTTGTAAGTTTCTACTCCAATTCCAAGGATCCGGGCTTTCAGCATGTGTTCAGAACTCTCAAGTCTTCATTATTCAGAGTAATCATATAAAAGACAAAGAGAACAACTCCTTTGTGCAGGGTGTTATAAATATCAAAAAGATCAAGTAAAAGAATCCTACTCACATTTTAGCCCCATGGGCTTTATGCATATAAATAAATCACTGGAACCTCCACAGGGGAACAGAAAGGGAAACCACTTCTCTTTTTTTTGCATCCACCATTAATTCCAATTGCAACAAAATATCCAATAAGCATGTGCAACATAAGAAATCTTATTAAAAGTGTCTTCTTATAAAACCCCCTCTGTGTTTCAAAAATGAGTGGTAGACAGGTAACCCCACTGTACTTGAGATTATTACACAGAAGGCATATTGAACCACGTGTCCAATCACTTCTCTGTTAGATATTCTTCCTGCTTCCATTCACCACCAAAGGACAGAGAGTTTCAACTAACCACCAATGTGTTTCTACTAGCTATGTAGTCGTTATCAAGGACACCTTGAGTGAGTTGCACTGTGATTACATATTTGTGACTTCTTCATACATGTTTATCAATATTTAAGGTTTCTGAAAGAGCCTCCGCTTCTAAGTTTTGTAAATATAGGATGTTTAAATGCCTTACAGAATACACAAAATGGAAGTTTCTCAGATCAATTTAAAGGTAAATGCAAACAGGTACATGAAGGGAATGGGTAATCCACAGAAACAAAGGAAAGAAAACACCCCAGCAACACTGCCATTACCTAGTAACAGACTATACCATGCTATCTGTAAAATAATATGCAGAAATGTCCATTACACATATTTGCAAATATATTATAAGCCACCAGCCACCGTCAAGGCCTTTCCATTCATAGTGGTACTAACTCTAACAGTGAGAGTCCCAATGTTGAATCATGTATATATGTTTTTAAATTGAGAGCTAACTTACCTCAGGAGACACCCCTTAAAGCCTCCAAAATAGCTTCTGTGGAACAACACCCCATCTCAGCTAATGCTCCCAGACATGCTTCCAAACAGCATACACACAAAATGGAAGTTGCTCAGATCAATTTATAGGCAAATGCAAACGGGTGCATGAAAGGCAGGGGTAATCTGCTAGCCACAGAAAGCCAAGGCTAGCAAATGCTTTACATCAAGATGGCCATAGTTTGTAGCTCTAGTTCAACAAAATCTCAAGTTTTTAACTTATACCAGTATGTCACCTCTGTGTTCTACCATCTTGTATACATCTACCCTGAAAAGTTTATCATGGACTTTCACTTTAGGATACATAGTGGTCAGAAGCTGCCTCTGAGATTAGATTTTTGTGACAGGAGAATATACTTTTGCAGTTTGCTTGTTGTCACATAGCTAGTTGAAACAAGTTTAAGTTCGTGTTGACGCGGTGGGTATAGTTGTTCAACAAGTAATAATACATTTCTTGTCCTGTAATATATAACTATTTGTTTCACCAATTTAATTTTATATAATCTAAAAAGTTTCTGAATGAAATATTTTGATTATATCAGGAACTCGGTTTGTGTATAATAAATATGGTTCAACTCAAACATTGAGTTTTGTTTTAATAGTTAAATACTTTTTAACGCTCTTAACATATTTTATTTATGTTCATTATTCCCAGGTCTCCGAAAAGTTATGGTTAGAGCACATAGGCAAGCATGGTGTTGGCAAGATGAATGGTACGGTTTAACCATAGAAGACATCAGAGAACTGGAGAAAGAAACGCAATTGATGCTAGCTCAGAAAATGGCGCAGTTTAGCTTAAGTGAAAGTGAAGGAGAACAGCATGGAGCCAAAGAATCTCCTGGAGAGAAGGATGCAGAGACCAAGGTCATCACCTCCATTGAAACAGCTGATGAGCCAAGTGGAATGACTGAGTCACTGTCAGGAAGAGGACTAACCAAGCAATGGTCCACTTCCTCAAGATCATCACGGTCATCAAAGAGAGGAAGTATGAGCAGTTGTTTTAATTGCACACCAAACCATAACTTTTATGCAGGCTACCAATTATAGATCGTTCAATATGAAGCAAAACATGCTTCTAACATTGGGAAAAGTCCACTGTCAATTTTATGTTGATGTCAATGTAAGTAACTGCTTTGTGATACCAACAGACAGTGTAAGTCTTCAAAAATAATAACACAAAACATCCTTGTAGTGTCTAACATATAAATAAGTATTTTCTCTGCTAGAGGAGCCAAAAGTAATTTTTCTTGTGTTGCTTACATCATGTCTCAACATGTAGGAATTCCTCAGCAAAGCAAAACTTCAGCTATATTTAATAATTGTCTTCCTAGTCTGATCTATCATAATACTATTTTATAAGTAGGCTTGATTCTGTAGTGTTTATTTTGACATGCGGCCTTTCAGTCTAATATTGTTGGCCTATAAAGTGTGTGTTGCACTGCTATGTTATCACTCTTGTGCTCTCACCCATCAAGTTACTGGTAAGGCATCTTTTAGGTCTCCTTATTATTTACATCTTACATTATCCTATTAGTCTAGTTTTTTCTCCTCCATATCTAGCAATAAACCACTATTAACATAAACCGTATAGATGCAAACTTACATTAGCAATTAAATGTCCCAAGTGAAATTAAACCATGTACAAATATCGCATTGATCAACTTTGTCAACATAGCAGAGGATACATAAATGCAAAATTCTAATAGAGCGTGCATTGAAAATCCTCCTTGTAGAGTCTAATTCAGCAGCTTGTGACCTGTATTGTGCAGACGACATCTGAAAGGTGAATTATGATTCAAAATTGATATGCATGAGTGGAGAAGTAGAGCACATTGCTTGCTCCCTGCTGCCTTTCTTCCAAAGAATAAACGGTAACAATTCAGGAACATAGCAGCATGAGGCTTATGCAAATAACAAGGAGAGCCCAATAAAAACCAGTTCAGTGCTGAACAGAATTCACTTCCACAATCGGCCGCAGCCAGACAATAAAAATGGTATTTGTTTAAATGCTGGTGGATCAGCTCAAAATGGTTGTAAAGTTGGGTAGCTTCTAAGAAAAATAATTGTTAATAGATCATTTACATTCGGACATGTCTACCTCGGCTAACTTCTAATACATTCTAAAAGAGTACATAAAAGTCTGAATGATCCCTCTACATCACCAAGTTACATTTACTTTTTATGTATTTATATAACAAGATGTATAACTAGTTACTTTGTGTACACCACCTTTAAATATATTTTACTGTCACATGAGTCATAACTCTGTTAAACACTAGTAACGGTCATAGTAGACTTGATTATAATGGAATCAGTGGATTTTTCAAACAATTAGTTTAAAAAATATTGCAATTAATGCTAGTGGGTATGAGCCTGTGCTGTATCTCTGAATAATACATTTCCAAATAGTTGAAATAAAATATGACAAGTCATGTACTTGTCATCTCCTGGTTAAAGCGCGCCTCTCAAATAATGAACTATTTTTCTTGCACCCCAATATTCAGTACCTGTAGGTATGATACAAAAACAAATGACACATAAAGGTAGGCAGACAAGCAATATGTTCAGAACCAAATATAAATAGATTTAGTCATTTGAACATTTTCGTGAATCCATTCTTGGAAAGAAGTTGAGCATGTGATACGTGATAGTGATACGCTGTTCTGTGAAGTCTGTGTTTTATCTTTTTTGTTTTGTTAAACATCTTAATTTCACCAATTAGCTGCCATATACTGTAACATTCCGTTACTTGTACTACAGCTCGCTTTACTTTAAATATTCTTATGCCGTTCACAGATAGCCCCTCCCGGCACAGCATATCTGAATGGAGGATGCAAAGCATCGCTAGGGACTCGGATGAGAGCTCTGACGATGAGTTCTTTGATGCTCATGGTAAGTGATCCAAGATAATTAGTTACTGTAGCAAGTGGTGCAGATTACATCCTGGTGCATTGTTTTGCTGTTGAGATTCTAGTCCAGTAACCAGTGTAAGATAGGTCACTGTATTTTGTGCATTGTTTTTGAGAACATATTTTCAAAGGCCAGAAGCTTGAAATTGCAGGATTTCATAAAAAAATATTATACACCTAAATGAAAATCTTTCAAAATCAGAATAGATGTTGAGCATAGAGATATTTTTGGGATATTCAATGGAATACATTGTCAAAACTCTACACTCCTGTTTACCATTAAATGATGAGAGAATCAGGAGAAAAGCAACACTTCCTGTCTGGGAGACATTAGGTGTA
>WWET01001775.1:148160-159270 GCA_011038615.1 Limnodynastes dumerilii | reverse complement strand
TCATTTTTTTTAGATTGTTTTTTTTTTTTTCATATGTACTTTACATCAGTTTCTCACATTCGTTGCCAAGTGCACCCCAACAGGTCATGTTTTGCAGGTCTCCCAGGTGTGCTCATAACTTACAGTTACATTTTAAAAGCTCCACTGGTGGTAATCATTACATCACTTATTCTGTAAGGATACCTGCAAAACATGGACCGTTGGAGTGCCTGAGGGCCGAGTCTGAGAAACACTGCTTTTCATAATATTTATTTATTTATTTTTTTAAACCAAAAAGTATGAAATACTTAACTGATATTATGTGTGTGTGTGTATATAAATAGTCATTTTCATGAAGATTGTGATTAACAGACTACTATGATTTGATTTTAATGGAATGTTTCTGATATTTTATTTGATGTTTGTTTGGTGGAGTTTTGCCTTTATTTTCCTTTTCTTTAGAAGATTTGTCAGACAATGAGGAAGTGATACCAAAAGAAATCACAAAATGGAGCTCTAATGACCTAATGGACAAGATAGAAACAGCCGAGACTGATGAATTACGAGGTAGTGCTTTTCTATAAATGTTCTAACTTTTTAATCCAAATTACACTGCTACTTTTTTTTAAAGCAAATTTTGTGTTGCATTTTCGGAGTGAGAGCTGCGGCAAAAAGAGCGCTTTCAAGAGTGAGTTGGTTAAATACGTAGATATAAAAATAAATGGGTTGTTTGTTGTTTAAAACAAAGTCTGCAATGGGTCATCCTTAGTTTTGTCGTTAGGGCAAAATAATGTAATATAATAATCTGCCTTTCATTACATTATATTGATTTATGGCTCCAATTTCATTTGTTCATGGTTATTAATTTGGTTCTTTTTTTGGTGATTTTTTTTTCTCCTTTTTAGTTTATATTACTGTATAATTTTGATTCCATGCAAATAAGCTTGTAAGAATGTAAGCATTTTCTCCCTTGTGACAATAAGAAAAAAATCTCCAGCAACATATATAAACCTTCCCTGAAGACCTAACCTGTCAAATGGAGGCTTTTAGAATTTACTAGGGCAGAATAATTCAACCTTTTCTGTGATTTAAAAAAAATAAAATAAAAATCCCTTAGTGTTTTTGAAGGTCTTTTTCTTTAATAATATAGTACATATTTATAAAAATTATCAAATTGGACAAAACTTCTAAAATTATGTTTAGCGATAACTGTCAATATAGTATCCAATTGTGTATTAACATTTTTAATACTTAAAAATGTAATAGAACAATGTTTAAATAAAAGAAAAACTCTTCCATGCTGTAAATGTAAAAAATATGAAATAAGGGTTAATTCTCTTGTGGTGCAATTTTGTTATTAGATGATTCCTATCAGGAAACTGCTGAATACGCTGTCAGTTCCAGTGTGGAAGGATTAAGCATAATGGAGGTAAGTGTTTTAGATGGATTATTTTGTTCTTGTTCCTGTTGCATCATAAACTAACAGAGTGTGGCTTTTCAGATGTATATTGTCCCTGTATCTGTTTGTAATTATCATATATTCAATTGCACGCAGTATTTGTTAGGATTGGTACTGCCCAGTATTTCATTTGCCCTTTGGCTACAAAAACAAAAAACAAAGTGGCCCTTCTGACTGGAACCCAAAAAGTTTGCCAGTTAGTGAGAAAACGCTTTCACGGTTATGTCTTCAAAAAGTGCAAAATAGAAGTGTTACTTTTAATCAGGAATAATGACTTTATTAAGTTCTCATTTTCTCGGAATTCATAGAGGAATGCACAGGAGTAGTTCTATTTCTAATTGTCTTGGCTGTTTTGTTATTGCTCTTGGCAAGAAATCATACTAGAAAGCAGATGCACAATATGCCACCTGACTTGTAGCAGCTCACAAAATGTATTGTGTAAATATCACCATGTGCAGTTAGTAACTGCAGATAGTACAATGATACATATGTTTTATTGTGCTACAAACGTATTATTACATTCTGCAATAGAACAGTGGAAACGACGTTCCAACGGCGGATCGCCCTACAATCCCAAGTCCTATTCATGCGATGGGAGATTACTCCCCTTGCACACACAGGACTTCCGACGCCAGAACTCTACCTTTAACATTCATGCACCGGCCCCACAGAAAATGGAGTCAGTGCCTAAATGAACATCGTACATGAACACCTAACCAAGCCCTTACTGTATGATTATCATACCTTCCCCCTCTTACCATGTGTACAGGTTGTACACGTGCCGATTAGCCTCACCAATGCATGCATCCTCACTTGCCATTTGCAGCCGTTATTTGCATGCACAGAGTGATCAGATTTTAGCTCCCACTTTCTTTTTACATAACAGAAAATGTCAGTTTAAATCTGACATTTTTATATATAGATAGATAGATAGATAGATAGATAGATAGATAGATAGATAGATAGATAGATAGAGATATAGATAGAGATATAGATAGAGATAGATAGATAGAGATAGATAGAGATAGAGATAGATAGAGATAGAGATAGATAGAGATAGAGATAGATAGAGATAGATATAGATAGATAGATAGATATATGCACAAAGGAGGCTAATCCATATAAGGGGGCACAAAAGGAGGCTATTACATTTAAAGGGGTACAAGAGGAGGCTGACACATATAAGGGGCACAATTAGAGGCTGGGCACACAGCAGTTGACAGAAGTGGATAACTAGGCACATACGAGGGGATAAGGGGATGTAAGTAAAAGGCGGATGCATATCTTTTTATAAAATGAATTAATTAATTTAAAAAAATGGGAGGAGGGGGTGGGGCGCCATGGGCTCTGCTAGGTCTAGAAATGGCACTGCTTTCACATAATTGTTGCCATTGTTTCATACATATGATACGTATCTTCATCTATATAGCATGTTTATTTTGTGTGTAACCAGGTTTACATGACTGATCTGGCAACTCCAGATGATTTATTCTGTTAAGTGTGCTTGATGTTTTTCTATTCACTTTTAATGAAGGATTTTTTGCATCCTAAAGATGAATTAATTAAAATAAGAAGTTGAAACATGTCAAAAATCCTAGCCATCGTCATTAGCACCTGTGTATTGATTGATTAGATGCTGTCCTTGCTTGCTGATCCAGTCAGTAGCTGATGTGTCGAATTATCAGCCTTCTGCCCTAATATGAAGCAATGCAGCTGTAGCCATCTAATGAAGTCATCCATCTGTAACCACATAGCATCTCCATGTTGTACATCTAACCCTCAATCTCTGTATTTACGTCAAGAGTTTCTGTTCTGCACTGTTCGCTGTGTATGGCCTTCTAATGAGGCGGCATGAAATAGGTACCTTGGGCTTCTAGGAATCGGTAAACTAGATGAGTTCTAAATAAAAGTGTAATTGCACTAATGAAGTCTTTCCGTTGAATTGCTTTTCCCTCTTATGAATGGCTATTGTAGCACAGCCTCTGTGTAAGTAGTAGTTTAAAATAAAAATAAAAAAAAATAAAGTGGTCAAGGACGAGTCCTATCAAAATGTCAGACCAACAATCATGCACTTTAACAGTTCCCATTTTTTATCAGGTATGTGCTGTAATGTCCATCGTCTTTTTTCAATTAACAAATGCTGGTATTTTTAGTATATAGATTACACATAATTTAATTTTCTAATGCAGTATACATAAAGGTAGAAAGACATTCATCATGCTTGCCCCAGCTCTCCTATTTTGCATAGATCTGTTGTTGGTTTTTCTTCCTTTTAACACTTTAGTTGCTGAAGTAAAGTGCACATTGTGCTTTTACAGAATTCTTCTTTGAACTTTGGGGCTTTGCTGGATACAGCAGAAGTCCAAGTTTTCCGAAGTTATAGCATTTTTGAGTATGCTATGTTGCTTTATATGGGCTCACTCTCATGTACGACTCATTTATAGGGTGGTTGTTTTACTTTTCACTCTCTTGCTTATATCTGCAGTTTCTTGTTTCCAAACCTTTATGGGGACTGAGTTGTGTTTGTGCTTTTCTGTGCAGAGGCACACAGCTGTTCTCCATGCACCAGTCATTCCCAGCATTCCAGCTGTCACTGTCACAAATGTCATTACAAGCTCCCCAGCTTTGGTTGCAGTAAGTACAGTAAAACATGGCTGCTCTAGGTCAGACTGGAATGTTATATGTTTTCAAGCATTGAGTAGGTACTAAACCAATTTAAAGGAGTATAACAGCTTGCTGCATATGCCTAAAATATGAAGGAATTAACAGAAAACTAGTATTTTCGCTGAATGTATGTTGCCCATATGCTGCATGTTTTGAAGCACCTTTATTGCAGCAACTATTTTTATAATAAAATAAAAATGACTTTTCTTTTATGTATTTTCAGTATTAAATCCACTAATTTGTGGGTGCTGTTCACAAGACTATTCCAAACTGCATCAGTTGGATTTTTTTGTCTTTATAGCACATGATGATAGCGCATACTTTACTTTTAGCATTTGTTTTTTGCATGGTTTGCCAGTTTCAAAATGGATACACACTGATTGCTGGAATCAGACCGTGTGCTGATGTTTATCTCTACAAATGAAGATCCTGCTGAGATACTGTCACAATATGGAATAATTACTTTCATTGCAAATAATTACATTCTACATTTTACACATGTTAAAAATTAAAGTATACCAAATCTTCATAACTGTATTTTATTGAGATCCTGTGCCAAACAAAACACTTGCTCCAGCATCCACCTCTCTGTATGTGTACCTTATCCCCCTTTTATTTCCTTCTTTCCTGAAACATGTTTCTAACACAGTAGAAACATTTTACATGCTTAGAATAATTATAAAGATATCCTAAAATCTTAAACTAGGGTGAGGTTAAACAGGGTTTAGGGTCAGTATAGGAAAAAAAATGATTGGTCAGACTGGATGGGCCAGGTGGCTATTATCTGCCATTTCATCCTATGTTTCTATGTAAGTATTATTATTATTGTTTATAAGGTTTACACGGTATCCGCATATTGTATATGATTAGCACAGAATATATCATGTAGGTCAGTTTAGTAGTGTAATATTTTATTATCTATACACAGTACTAACAAATTTACTTTAAGGGACATTAATCATAAAAAATGTTTTCTGTTCATCATTTTAATGTAAAAATTAGGCTGTATATAGCAATCACTGACAGAACAAACAATGTGTTTTAAGTAAGTTACAGTTTCATCAGAGCAATACACAGATTTTCTCCTTGGTGACAATAACTTAAACAATGATCTCTGTTTGTCACATGGGCCAGCTTTCCCAGCATCCATTGCCCCACCAATAGGAAACATTTTAAACTGTAATCTTCTTTCAGCTCTAAAATACTCTGCAAGTGTATGTAGTAAGTTCACATTCTGGATGTAATATAAATAGTGCGTCTGCAGGGAAAGCTACTATGTTCATGCATCATCCATGCTACCACTGTTTCTTTGTTTTTTTATTTTTTCCCTTTCTGCTTGAATTTAATGACTTTCCGCACTGCACTTGTTTTTCTTATTTTTTTTTAAGAGAATCTGTGAGCAATCTTAAATTTAGATACAATAGGAATACTGCAAAATCATGTTTTGCAGAGAAAAAACAAACAAAAAAAACCAACATCTGCTGATTATAAATGTATACTTCATAAAATGCCTTCATAGTAATTGTCCCCAGAAATCATCATCTCAACTCCTCAATAATACAGTTTGGTATTGGGAGGAAGACATATTAGCTGTGTTACTTAATTATGTGATTGCTGCTTCCATTCCTTGCAGCAACATTTTTATGTGCTGTGCTGTCGTGTTTATTTTGTGTTGGGAAGCGAGCTGACTGTACTTGTTTGTCTGTTTGTTTTAGTTAATTTTTTTTACTCCCTTGTTTTTGCAGTCTCAAGAGAGTAGTTACGTTTATGACAAAGTTGACTTTAATGATTAAAATTTGTAGTCTTTTTTTAAGACACCACAGACTCAAAGCAGAAATGATGAAGTCTTTTAACTCCACTGAAACAGGGTCACTCTCTGTCATTAGCTGAGAAGGTGCCAAGAACTTTATTTATGCTGTAATTCTCCATTTCACCATAACAGATGTGTTTCTTCAGGACAGCAAATTTCTTATCTGTTACTTCACATGTGGCTGTATAAACACATCATCCTGCTGGTGCATAAGAAAACTTCAGCTGTTTGGAATTAGACGTATCTTGAGCTGTCAAAATATAGAGCTGCTCTTCTGCAGAACTGCTCATTCTTTAATATAAAGTGATGTGTGTTATATGTAGGAAATATTAACAGAGGAAGTAAAAAAAAATGGCATCATATAAGGTCAAATATTATTCAGGTCTTACCCTTGCACCTTATAAACGCACATGGTAGATGTATATAAAAACATGAAATATTTAATTTAAATTCACATGAAGCCAAAGTGGACCGTGTTTGAGTACCATTTCTAGACATTTACTGAATAATTTTTAATGTGTCAATTTCTTAATCCCCTTTTTCCTTTAGAATGCTTCACTAAGTAGGAGTTTATAGGTCACCGAGGTCTTGTGACTGTAAAGCAATCCCAAGTCACCACCATTTATTGCAGGTTATGTAAGATTCTTGTGTGAATATAGTTTTTTAGCCAGACACTAGGTGATTTCTTCTGGCTTTTTATAGTGATGTGGTTGAAAAGAAACACCTAATTACCAACATAATCCACATTCCCATGGTTAGTTGAATAGAACTGTGGATCTGTGCATTAAGACGTCTTTCGTCCTGTCTTCCCAAAGGATATTGTGCCGTCTTCTTTATTATTTTGGATGTAACTTTTAAAACCACACTATAGTGTTTTGATAAGGATGGCTTTTTCTACTATTCCATGAGCATGTTCTTTAAGACCGCATATACACAATCTACGTAACGAAAAGATATGTAGATTACATAAAAAATTTACTACGCTTGCGCAGTAGCAAAAACAAAGACATGTCTGCTATATGTCCGGAAGTGTGAATCTGGGCCATTATCTTTAATTGGTTATTATTGCCCGATTTACTTATTTAGTATTAACTTTTTGTCTGTGTTTTTTTCTTTGTGTTATTATTTTGTCTAATAAGTAAAATCTGTAAATATTAAATAGTTTGATTACATTATTAGATAAAAAAAAAAAATTTGAAAATAGGACTGGAAAATTACCACCAGTTTTACCATTTAGAGGATTTTTTTTCTTAGCTTCCATCTTTGGGAATTTTTTCTTGTTTATATGCCCATCATTTTTCTTTTTTGCATTTATATTTAATACAGTAACCTTAGCTCTCTGATGGGCCCATGCATGTGGAATACCTATAGTTATTGAGATTTCTGCTGTTTATGCTAAGCATGTATTTTGTGCTCCCTGTAACTCATGGAGGAAAGCACCATGTACTCCATGTACTTTAAGTTGTACACCCAGTTTACAGAGCTTACACCCAGTGTAAGCTGCACCCAGTGTCTTGGACATGATTTCCTCTGTTTGACATAAATAACAATTGTTTACAGTGACACAATATGTACTAATACCAACCACAAAAAACTGAAGTTGGGGTTTTAGGCTTTAGGTTTTTTTTTCTTTTGACTGTCCTCTTTGAAACCATTTTCATATTTTCTAATTTTCTATGAAGGGATTACAACTTTTGACAGCTTGTCAACAACAGTCAGTCAGAACCAGACACGTAGACATCTGTTTATTTATTATTGAATTTTTACAGTGAGAAACCTCTGCTTTGTGTTGTGTGACTGTGGTTTTTTATGTTATATACATATACTATGTGTTGTATACACAGCCCAAAAACTCTCTGCATTGATGATCAAAATGTTCATGTTCGATGCTGTTGCTACTAATCTGATCCTAGTAGGACCAGCCAGGGTGGCAGGGATATAGCCCAGATTATTGACCAGAATGCGATCACTATGCGATGGCCTCAGCCTCAGGGAACATTGCATAGTGTAGGGCCAGTTCAAGTCTGTAGAATTCATGACATTTGAAGAAATAAAGCTTTCAGTCTGCCACAATGACGTATTTGAAAATAGAAATTGGATTTCCTTAAAGTGTATAACAATAACTTATTCTAATATATAGGCTCATCATACTCTTTATTTCAGAAGCACAGACGCTAGAATGTTGGAACATTTCATTCTTTGGTAAAATACTTGCATGCCATCTGCCAAGTTAAATATTAATTATGTAAGACAATACATACAGTTGTGTGAAGTGTTTCTATATATGGACCTATGTATAATTATGCTTATGTTCAATGCAGGACGAATCAGCACAAACCTCCTTACAGCCATGTAAAGTCCATGTACTAATCTTAGTGCTACATGGAGGTAATATCCTGGATACAGGCAGTGGAGATCAGAATTCCAAACAGGGTGACGTCAATACCATCAAGTCTGTATTTGACACAGTAATGAGGGTGCATTACCCAGCAGCATTAGGACATATTGCAGTTAGGCTCGTTCCCTGCCCAGCAATCTGCTCTGAAGCATTTTCATTGGTATCCAAGTAAGTCTCTATTAGTTGTTTTTTTTCTTCTCTTTTTGTCTACCTTCCCATTTTTCAGTTTCTGTGGGGTAGATCCAGACCTATGTTCTAGTTACGTTTGTTAGCGTGGCGTATTTACACTATCGTAAGTACTATGCACTTCCCCAGGCACTCCCATCGGATGATGTAATTTAGCTGATTTACGTCTACCAAACCCTACCTTAACTTTTCCTGACAGACGTAACTGCCTAACCCAGCCCATATTGTACAATTTAAATGCCTCCCTCCGCCTCCAAAGCGTAGTTGGAACGTAAATACGGCTAGCGAATTTTAGGAACGCGCCTTACGTAGTTACAAGAGTGTAACGGCCGTCCTGAGTTGCTTGTTGTAATATCTGCCGCGCGAATGCACAGTAAATACTAATGGGTGAATTTACATCAGCGGCCAGCGTAAAATCGCTAGCGTGCATAGGTCTGGATCTGGCCCTGTGTGTTTAACACAATTCCTCTATTTTATAACTTTTATTTCCAGTTTTATCTTATTCCTCTCTTTATGAATGTTTATCTATATTTGAAGATGCTGTCATCCACTATATACACTTTGTTCTTCAAAATACATTTATAATAATACATATAGTGGAAGCTGTTTCCATATGCAACATATATGCTGTTGTGTAAGTGTCGTTTAGAGTTTTATACATTTCTACTAAGTTTCTATAGCACTATAGATGAATTTGATTTCCCAAAAGAGTAGATACATTCAGCCGTACCTCCCTACTTGCAGTCTCTCCCTCTTTGCAGTACACAATGTGTTCGACCCATGTTCCAGATACGACAGTCTGCATGTCGTTAAAGTTAAGATCCTTTCTCTGTACAGTATACACAATGTCAGAACACACTGATAATGGACAGACCATGAACACTGCTCTGTGGGAAAGGGTCTGTGTGTACTGACATTTCGTGATCTGTAAAGATTAGTAATCACTTGGTAAATGCCAGTCTTCCAGCACCAATGCTGCATAGAGACTGAATAGAGCTATAGCAATTACAGGATCTCTTAGAGCTTTTCTAAATATATGAGTATTGTATTTGCCTTTAAAAACAGATGTTAAACACAGCTTATCACACTTTGCTTTAAAATGTATAGAACCATATACATACATACATACATACATACATGTGCAAATATGTCACTCTCTATATCTACGTATTCCATGCTAAATGTATACATTTATTTAGTTATTATGAAGCACAATACTTATGGGGGTATTCAGTTGTTAGCAAATTATCTGCAATCATTTGAGTGTTCATCGCTCGGCCATATGGGACAGAAGGAAAATACTGTTATAGCGTGGACTCCATATCCACATCCAGGCCTATGGGTCGTATGGGTTTCATTATGGAAATGAGACAAGGCATGGGTGAAACAAACCATGCTTGTTAGTAAGTTTCATTGTAAAATGGTTCACATGTAAAAATTTACAGGAGCTTAGTCAGTGTTTTGTAACCTATGAATGTCACTATAGTAATAGCTGTCAGCAGCCATAATTATCTTGGAAATAACCAGCTGTCCATTGCTGATCACTCTGCTCTTTATACTGTTCTGCACACAGTGATTATAAGAGTTTCCGTTCCAGCTCCCTTGACATTAGTTGCTGATTATAATGTGCTAAACTGTTAGCACATTATGGTATGTGTTATCCTATAAGCATCTATAACACTATAACACACTTTAAGCAGCTATAGGTGGCAAAGCATCCACAGGGAGCTAAGCCCCCAAACTCCATCAGTGTTTCTAATCATGACATAAGATGTTCACAATAAAGTGTCTGCAAACCTCTTTATCTTATAAATTGGTGTTGTTTCCTTATAAATCATAAAACAGCTTTACAGAACAAGACAACCATGGCTATGCTGTGCACAATACTTTGTAAAATTGTATGATTGGCTTTGGAACATATATTAAAACGAGGTCTGGTAAAGCATATTTATTTATGTTGCATGTATTCTGTTTGTCTGCAGTTTAAGTCCGTACAGTTATGATGAAGGCTGTTTGTCTAACAGCCAGGATCACATTCCTCTAGCAGCCCTGCCGCTGCTGGCCACATCCTCCCCACAGTATCTGGAGGCCGTAGCAACGGTTATTCACCGCGCCAACCAGGTGTTTTCTGACTTCACCAAGTCACAAGAGGGCATGTCATTTACTGGGCAGGTGAGTGACCGGAAGGAGGTCATTTTTCTTTGTACTAAACTGAGACATGTATGTATGTGAAATATATATGTATGTATGTATGTAAGTGAAATATATATATATGTATGTGAAATATATATGTATGTATGTATGTAAGTGAAATATATGTATGTATGTATGTATGTATGTATGTGAAATATATATGTATGTATGTAAGTGAAATATATATATGTATGTATGTATGTAAGTGAAATATATATGTATGTATGTAAGTGAAATATATATATATATGTATGTATGTAAGTGAAATATATATATGTATGTATGTATGTAAGTGAAATATATATATATATGTATGTATGTAAGTGATATATATATATATGTATGTATGTAAGTGAAATATATATATGTATGTATGTATGTAAGTGAAATATATATATGTATGTATGTATGTAAGTGAAAT
>WWET01001775.1:110598-120698 GCA_011038615.1 Limnodynastes dumerilii | reverse complement strand
GGGGGGGTGGGGGGGGAGGATAGCAGGTAAAATTGTGTCCTAGATCTGTAGATTACAAGATAGGAGTGGTGGAGGGGAAATTACAATATAAGCCAAGGGACCCAATTATTAATACTTTCCGCCTAGGTAGTATGTTATTTTTTCCATACTTGTGATTCAGGGGGTTCACGGACGTGTTCTAATAGCCAATAACACCTCCTTGCCCCATCACAACTGTGAAGAAAGGGGAAAAAATGACGACAAGGGGGCTCTGGTTGTTCAGAAATGGCCCCTCATAGTGCTGGTTTGTAGATGATTAACAGAAAAAAACACTGAGAATATGAAGCTGCTTTTCTCAGTGGCGCTGTGTGTGAGTCGGGGGTGGGTTCCCTGGTAAGAACGGCACTATTTTGAGGTATAGCAATCGATCCCCAGAGCACTGAACATGGTGCTCCGAAAGGTGAGTGCTAAAACTAACTCCAATCCTTCCCCACAGCCTGACCCTAACCCACCAGGTTACTCTCCTTTCCGGTGGTCCGGTGAAGCGTCGAGTCCTGTGGCGGTGGCATTTCCAAAATTGAGTGAAAATTCTGAAAACAAAATTCTAAAATAAATGGCTAATCAAAATAGGGACAGCCAAAAAGGAACTTTCGGCTATCCCTATTGTGCGATACCTGTATTCTAAGCTGGGACTCCCACCGGCGGGGGTGGGTCACACATCCCTCTGACGATCTACAATCATTCAGCACTCACAACCTCTTCTTGCATGACTGGACGGCTGACTGACTGTAGATCATGTGTAAATAAGTCACACACAACACATTCAGTCAGCCATCCAGCCATTCAAGAAAACGTTGTGTTAAGGTAAGTGCTCATGTGTGTGTTGTCTCCAGACTTCTAATGTAGCCCACATGTATTATATGTGGCTTATATTAGGGATCTAAAGATGGCACACTAAGTATATATGGGTAAAGTGTGCCATCTTCGGATTCATAGTATAACTTACCTGTAATACATGTGGGCTATAGTAGAAGTCTGGAGATACCATACATTAATGTGCTTCTACTGTTTACTGGATCCTGTCTCATATCATGTGAGAGGTTGAAGAAACCGGTATCATCGCACTAATATGTGCCATCTCCAGACTTCTAATATAGCCCATGAATATTACATGTGGGTTATATTATGGGTCTGAAGATGGCACTCTATATAAAATATATTATGACTCTGAGATGGCACACTATAATGTATGTGGAGTATATTACGATCTGGGAATGACACGTATACAGTATATATGTGTGCCATTCCCAAACCCTTAATACACCACATATAGTATATGCCGCCCTTGACTTCCAAAATACTCAATATGCACTTTATACAGTGTGTCTTTAGACCCCTATTAGGGGTCTGGGGAAGGCACACAATATCAAGTACACACTAGAGTACAATGTTAGCCTGTAAAACAAAATGGCACTATGACCTAACTTTTTTTTGTTCATGTGCATGGTTATTCTCCTCATATTGTTTCATTTCAGGAAGAGTAAGACATCTTTCATTAATTTAATAGACTATCAGGAAAATGTTGATTGCAAGTGAATATATCAGCGCTGTCCCAGCAGCCTGAAAAAACCCCTCTTAGGGATATACCAATCCCTGATAGAGAAGAAACAGCATAATATGGGGGGAGGATTTTTTTGGGGTGCTAGTCAGATCTAACAATTATAGTAATAAACTGTGGTATAATTAAAGGTGATGGGTGTTGGTATAGGAGCTTAGATAGGAATATAGAACCTAATGTCCAATATAAAAAGTCCGTGGCAAAGGTGATTTTTAAGTCCACAAAAATGATGTTGCTCTTATAGATGCCGCTCAATCATGTAAGAGAGAGAGAGAGAGACATAGGTAAGTATACTCTGTTTACTAAAAGTTAAAAACAAGTCATAAAACAGCAAGTAAATATGACATAAAAACAGTGACATCAAGAGGAATAACAGGGGCCGAAGCCGGGAGTAAAGAACGGTATTACCCCGAGAGGGAGTCTGCCTTCGGTCGGATGGATAGAGCCCAGTTGATATTATTGGCCCTCAGAGATAACGTCCTCCACGCACGCTGTCTCTAACTTCAAAGCTGAGTGTCCCTTCTTCCTGGCACAAGTCCCGTCCTCAGCTACAAATGGCTGGTCCCCGTCTCCACGTGTCGTCCGTGCCGCCCTCTGACGTGTTTCGGGCGCGATCCGCCCTTTCTCAAAGAGGTATCCTTTACTCCCGGCTTCGGCCCCTGTTATTCCTCTCGGTGTCACTGTTTTTATGTCATATTTACTTGCTGTTTTATGACTTGTTTTTAACTTTTAGTAAATGGAGTATACTTACCTATGTCTCTCTCTCTCTCTCTCACATGATTGAGCGGCATCTATAAGGGCAACATCATTTTTGTGGACTTAAAAATCACCTTTGCCACTGACTTTTTATATTGGACATTAGGTTCTATATTCCTATCTAAGCTCCTATACCAACACCCATCACCTTTAATTATACCACAGTTTATTACTATAATTGTTAGATCTGACTAGCGCCCCAAAAAAACCCTCCCCCCATATTATGCTATCAGGAAAATGTCTCTGAGCAAAAATAAAACATTTTAAATTTTATAATTGTTACACAACATAGCATACAATGGCATAGTCCACCATAACCAAATGACTAAACACAATTAATTGTATTGTATGTAATGATGTGAAGTAAATTCTGTGTTCTTGATCAATTAGTTGCTGGGTTTTTTTTTTTCCAAGTAAATACTGAAAAATGTTTGGCTTTGTTGAGATAATTATTAGGAACAATGGATTTAGCAATTCACTGGGAAATCACGTTTATATTCATTTCAGGTCATGAGGCATGAAACTGCAAGTGTTTTGGAATTGGTGGGAAAAGAAGTGTCTGTGTTCAGTCCATCAAAGCCAAGGGAAAAATGGCTGAGGAAAAGAACACACGTGAAACTTCGGGTAACTTGTCTCCTCTCATTTATTTGGCCATTACTATGGGTACCTTGCAAACAAAATGGTTGTGATGTACGGTGTTATATTAACAAAAACGCAAACGCATATAGCATCATTACTATTTGACAGAATATTTCCTGTGGTTGTCCTAACAATGTATGTTCTGTCTGGGGAGATTGAATGTATAAAGAATATTCTGAGGTGATCATGAAGCGCTGTCCAATAGAGGATTTAGGTCTTTACCACTCACATATCAGGATACAGGATGTCACACATTATCACCCACTACTAGTAAAGACATAAGCCCAGATTCACACCACCATACGTGTTGTACATACGGTCTTAAAATACCGATCGTAGCTACTGCGCATACGTAGTAACTATTTTACGTAATCTACGTATCATTTTGTTACATAGTCTTTCAAGACCGTATTTGCAACACGTACGGTGTGGTGAATCTGGGCCATAAACCTTCTGTTGTTATTGGCCAGTTCTTAATCATCGCTTCCCACTATATCTTTATATTGTAATTCATAAGGCAGATAGACCTGTTTTAATGACACTTTGCAGTGGTCAGTTCCCTTTCCCTTCCCCACTGCTTCTGTACTTAAACTTGGAGTTTCTAATGATATAAAGGTAAGCCAGCAGTGTATACAGTATTTAATAGTTAATATAATTCCAGCAGGGTTATGCAGTCCCTTATTTATGGTTTATAACAATATTGTTAATCTGAAAACTCTTGTCTCAATTTTCAGAATGTTGCTGCCAACCATAGGATTAATGATGCTGTTGCTAATGAAGATGGACCTCAGACTCTCACAGGGAGGTTTATGTATGGACCTCTTGACATGGTTACACTGACTGGTGAAAAGGTTGGTTGTATACAGTAGGCACTCATTATAATTTCTAACTCTGTCAGAATATACCTTATTATACAGCTGCATTACCATGTTCCTATTTGCTGCTCTCTGTGGCAGATGTCTTGTATGCCCCATGACCGACTAACTGGCTTTAACCCTACAAATCCCAGTTAGTTAGAGTTACCAGTACCAGTGTGTTATTAATTGTAAGTGCTGTTCTTATTGCCTATCTGACATACTTGCTATAGTCACTAGTCACCAAAGGGAAAGAAGGGAAGTGTCATAATGGGAGTGCACTTGTACATTCGCTTATCTAAATTTCTATTTTGTTTATATGCATTAAAACTTCACCAGTAACCATCATATATAGCACAATATAATTATCAACTATTTGACAAAGTCTTATGGGTTAAATCTATGAAAAGATGGTCACTTTTTTGTGGTGTTGTGTTGTTGCACAGAAAAAGGATGTAAAGTTAAATATCTGTTTTTCTATTAATATCGTGGTATGAAAAACATAAATGTAAAAGCTCTTTACATGGAAAAAGATTGTAATATTTAAAGAGCAGGGCTAAGACTGTGACTTCCATGTTTAGTCTTTAAGCTTTCAGAAGCGCAGGACCCTCTTCTCTCTCTTGCTTTTTCTTCCCACATCTATGCCATCATCTCCTTCCCATTGCCTACAACAGCACTTATCCCTTTGCCACCCTGCTGCATATAAGGGTATTACGACTGATGATGCAGCAGTATTTTTTTTAAATCATTTCCTTGTAGATAACTGTAGATAATGATCTGCCTGGTATGACCAAAGCAAACTTTATGTAACACTTTTACTACCAGATTATTTAGCTTTAAAAAAAGTTAATAACATACTTCATTATTTCAGCATTCTCACTATATGAACGTTCGCCTTCCTCTAGGTTGATATTCATATTATGACCCAACCTCCATCAGGAGAATGGGTTTACTTTGATACTGAAATAACAAACAGCAGCGGCAGGATTTCCTATGTGATCCCTGAACATAGAAGACTTGGAGTTGGGGTGTATCCACTAAAAATGGTTGTAAGGTACTGTTACTCCATGCAAACAATTCATAATATATTTAACTTCCTTATCGAGTAAGAAAATTAACCAACATTTAAAAGAGGACATTTTTGATGGACATTTGTATGTGCTTTATTATGACCTGCCACCAACACACCTGGTGGTCATAATTTTACTTCTAGTTAGAATATAAGTAATCCATATACAACCATTTGAAGTGCTCCTATGAATACTGGTGCAAGCATATATACATATATATTCATGGCTGCTATATGCATGTATTGCTTTCAGGACAATGCCCTTCTATAAATGTGGACTTAGATATAGCTGCACAAGCATTTTTAACATTCCTCTTTCATTTTTCCTTTTAGGGGAGACCATACTTTTGCTGATAGCTACCTCCATGTTTTACCGAAGGCAACAGAATTTGTGGTGTTCAGCATTGA
This sequence comes from Limnodynastes dumerilii, assembly GCA_011038615.1. Taxonomy (NCBI): domain Eukaryota; kingdom Metazoa; phylum Chordata; class Amphibia; order Anura; family Limnodynastidae; genus Limnodynastes; species Limnodynastes dumerilii. The sequence goes on along the minus strand of WWET01001775.1, from coordinate 115,375 downwards.
TGGATCGTTTGCTGCCAGCGTTTCTATCATGGGTAGTGACCCCAAAGTCAGAGCTGGAGCAGTGGATGTAGTGAGGTCTGTTTACACTGACTGCAGAGGATAAGTCAAGCAGTGTACACTGTGCTCTTCTAATACCTCTTTCATGTTCCTCTAGGCACTGGCAGGATCTTGGCTACCTCATTATCTATGTGACAGGCAGACCTGACATGCAGAAGCAAAGGGTGGTAGCATGGCTTGCACAGCACAACTTTCCACATGGCATAGTGTCATTTTGTGATGGACTGGTCCATGACCCACTGCGACACAAAGCAAACTTTCTGAAAACCCTGATTCAAGATGTAAGATCTGTTCTTTATAGTGTATCCACCCACAGTTGACCAAAATAGGTCCTACTACTAACAGACTGCCTAATTTTCCTTCCTAGTTGTCAATAGTAACTCATATGAAATTGTGCTTTGAATGTTTTCAGCACCTACTCACAAGCATTTGTGTTTTTGTAAGGAAATCATAAACAAAGCATTTCAGCACTTTGCAGGGTGGTAACGTCATGTCCTGTTACTTACTGGACAGGACATTTCATTGACCCCGCATGTGTGCACATAATGCTTCCAGCACAGATCTGGATCCTCAGGATTCAGACTTCCATGTTACTAACCTTTCCAATAACAGGGCAGGTTGCACACAGCAAGTACCCAATGTGGGAAAGGGAAGGGATTTTAATTGTACAGTCTGCGTTTAGCCCTTACATGCAATCCTGATTTCCACACTGTCCCTATTTTCCCGATGGTATCGGGTATTGGATCTTTACTGCTCCTGTGCTTGGAGCTCTAAGCATAGAGGCATCAGAGGTTAGGATTCAGCGCCAAGTCTTAACTTTTTTTCCCCACAATGGAATAGGACCAGAAATAATCCTTTTTTTGCTTCTTTGTTTGAGGGGAAAGGGGTTTGCTGTGTGAATAATTTCCTATGCTTGCTTTCACAAATTTAGCTATTTTACCTTAGATTCTAAACCTAAGCAGTACATGACATTTAAAATACATATACCTTTATTTTATCTTTGGCTAATTTCTTTATTTTATGGTCTTGGTCTATATTTTGCTCTATTTTTCCAGATACACATGAAAATCCATGCAGCATATGGCTCCACAAAGGATATCTCTGTATACAGTTCCATAGGCCTGTCACCACTACAGATTTTTATTGTGGGACGACCCACCAAAAAGTTACAACACCAGTGTCAGGTAAGTATTATCTCAGTAACACAAGAATGCTTTCCACTAGAAAATGTATAATGAAATACTAATATATATGCAAATTATTACCAAATTAAATAAAGGCATTGATAATATGTGTCTTTTTCTTGCAGTTCATCACAGAGGGCTATGCGTCTCACCTTGCCCAACTGGAATACAGCCACCGTTCTCGGCCTGCCAAGAACACCAACAGAATAGCACTGCGAAAAGGGAGCTTCTGTCTTCCCGGCCAAACAGATTTTCTGAGGAAACGCAATCATTTGCTACGCACTATTTCCTCTCAACCCACAGGTAGCAGCAACCACAAACCAGAGAGAACACAAAGTCAGTCTGAGAGTGACCGGGATCGGGAAAAAGAACGTAGCCAAAGAAGTATGAGCATTGCAGCAGGATGCTGGGGAAGGAGTGCGGCCACTGGCAAGCTGGAATCTGGCGTTTTAAGTCAGAAATGATCCTTCTCCCATCCTGGACATTTCTTGTGTGTTTCACTCTTGCCACTTTAACGTTAGAGAAAATCAAGGGACAGAGGCACAACTTTGTTGGGGAGACAAACTTGACAAAATGGTGCTACTATATAACAACAATAGCAGAGCCGGTGACCAGAATTTTGATCTGCAGGCCTTAAAAAGGGTAATGATACCCACAGGATAATCATGGCTGAATCACAAAGGGGGTGAATCAAATTCTTACCTAGCCCAATTTTTTTTTTTTCTAAGGATTTCTTGTTGAAAATACACGCCTCCTTTACTCTCCTTATCTCTAACAAGAACGCACAGCACATGTAAATAGCAGAAAAGGATTGTATGGTTTACTTTTTCCTGGAAGCTGAATGGGCCCTTGATTACTCTGACAAGAGGCAGCCTCCACAGTACATGCCGACTAAATCACTTGGCTTCTATCCTGTCCTTCTGCTTTCTAAACTAAGGCACAAGTTAAGAAACAAAAACTCTTTTGTGAAATACCCTTTTACTATAGTGACACTATTCCAAAATCTGACAGTCTGCCTTGCTCATTTCAATATATTGTGTACTGAACCTGAACAGACATCAAAGCACTGCGCAGGTGTACTTACATGTCATCTGGGTGAACTGAGGACAAGTCCAAATCATTATCCTGAAGTCCTTTTGTAGCTAAAGTTCTTAAAATTCTGTAAGTGTCCAGTTTGCTGCTTTTTGCGTGTAGTTGCTCAACTGTACAACCTCATTGTTTTCTTTGCACTGATAATTTTTAGATTGGAGATCTGTTACCATCTCATGTAGCTACACATCCTTATCTGTAGTGCATGGTAATTTAAATATTGCTAAGCCAGGGGATAGGTATTTTTGTGCTGTTGTTTCTCCCCAGTACACAGACATTAGTAGGCGTGCCAAATAACTTTAGTAGCGTAAAAACAGAAAGGCCATATCTTAATTTCAACTGAGCCAACGTTACTAACAGATGCATGGAAAGTTGCTGTAACCATTATTATTCTCATCATAACAGTCAAACCCACATACATTATTTAATAGATTGACCACTGTTTCACATGTGACGTGTAGTAAAGAGAAAACAGTATAGTGCAGCACTGTGCAGCTATAGCTCTGTGAAATCCCTGATTTTTACCCATACGAGTGGACGGAAAGCTAAAAAGGCAACTTCTATGTGATATATTTCTGTTAGGATGTGTTAGGACACAAGTGACTTTTTCTCATTACTTAGATATTTAGCAAGTCTCTGCTGCCCCAGTTTACAAGGGAATGAGCATGTAAGCCAGTTACAAATAGTATAGCTCACTCCAGAGTAATCTGGACATTTACCAGTACAGCAGTAACCATTATCCCAATATAAGCTAGACTGCTTCTCTACTATATTTATCATTTTTGTTTTCATTTTTTTGGGAAAATAATCCTTCACTTAATGCATTAAATGTTATAATTGGCTTTAAGTATACATTTTGAATGGCAGCTAAGTGGAAGTTAATGCAGTTTGCAGAGATTACCATTTAGATTATAGCACACAGTATACATTGCATATTGGGAACTCTTTGCATAATATTTGAAGCTGTATATCAAAAACCAGGTTGGTCTAATACAGTATATCACTGTAGGGTCCTGCTACGCAGGGCTAGATATATTCCTATACAAGCAAATTCAACATAACACAAATGAGTGTAAACTAATTAGATATGGCCTTTAATTTAGTAAATGTGAGCGAAGAGAAAAATGCACAAAGGGAGGAATTGTATGTAAATTTTAATGTGCAAGGGATAACCTATTGTGTGTAGATATTGTACAACATACAAATGTAAATGTTCAGAAAAGTGGTTATATAAAAGTGAAAGTTATTTATTTATGTAGAAAATGTCTTGGGTGGGAGATATTCTCTGGGTTTTTAATGAATAGAAAAAAAAATAAAATAAAAAAAAATAGCTTTTTGTTTCAGGCATTATGTACAAAGCAATTCAATTAAAGGACCAAGTATAATGTAAATGTCATTTGCTTAAGTGCAATATTATAGAGTCACCCCCATCGCTTCACATCACCCATGTAGGATTGACAATCATAGTATGTATATCTCTTCATATGTCTGCTCTTTGTTAAACTTGACTGAAACATTCTGCCTTTTCTGATTTTGGAGCTGCCACGTGGAAATAACTAATTTTGACTGCAATAATATCAGATTATGTAGACATGTGGGCTTGTTCTGTGAGATTCCATTATGAAGTTTAAAACAAGAACAAAACAAAGTTCAGCTCCTCATTGCTGAAATGCGATTATCATGTTAGTATGTAGCCATTTTCCAAGAGCAATATTCAAAATCTGCTTTTACATGGAGCTGGGGCCAGACTACTGTATATGTAACTAGGTAAATACACCTATTCATCAGTTTCAGCCTGCTATTGTTTATTGTCTCTGTTGCTTCAGAAGGCCTAACCCCTCCATCTAAGTCCATTTATCCTCTAATAAGTTGTATCCTTTGATTCAACATGTTAGTCTAAAATAACCAAAAAGGGATAAAAAAAAAAAATGTTTACAATGTTAGGAAATACAATAAATGAAAACCAGAATTCACCATAACATGGATTTTAGCCCTTTTACTGCTAGCTGGCTGTTATAGGCACCACTAGGATGTACGGGGTTTAATGTAACCTGCCTCCCTATATATAGAATCCTGCACTTTCTCAAGCCCGGACAGAGAGGTATTTCACCTTTGCTGCATTTCCTAGAAGTTCCAGTAGCCTTACATTTCTCGTATATTCTATAGCCAGGCGTATAATATTGACTGTCAGTTTTCTATGTAATTTATTTATAAAGATGATGTGGAGACATACAAGAGAGACTTGCACAAGACTATGAACTCTTCCAAATGTCTGTCTGCTGCTACCTGGTTTTCATTTCTTGTATTACTGTGTGTGTACAAATACACTTTTGCTTGTATGTGTGTTAGTGTGTTTTAGGCCTGTTTTCTGTGCAGTACCCATTGTACGTTACACAGATTAAACATTTGGGAAGGCTATTGTTGAATCAAATTCCTTTACTGCGTCG
>WWET01001775.1:50898-79830 GCA_011038615.1 Limnodynastes dumerilii | reverse complement strand
GTGTCCCGGAATTCGCGTTGCAGCCGCGAGAGAGAGAGAGAGAGAGAGAGAGAGAGAGAGAGGGAGAATTGGGGGAGAGAAAAAAAATAAAAAATATTGCGTAACTTACGGGGATAGCGGGGATACGTAAGTTACGTAGCGGGGGCCGCAAAAATAAAGAAGTACCGTTAATTCACTTTATTGACAGCAGTAAACACAACTAAAACGACTTACAGCATTTTATTGTTTTTCCTCATTATATCCTAGACATTGACAGGTCAGCCAGGCAGTTAGACACAGCTCAGTTGTCAAGTACATGTTGTAACCATTGTTATTAATTTCCATACTGATTTTAGTGAATCTAAAATGCTGAACATTATACAAAATGAATAAATAATAATAATAATAAAAAATATACCAGCTGATAGTCCCTGGTGAACTGCTGCACATCTGTGAACCTGACATGCACTTGGTATTCCTCTATGAAAATGTTATCAGTGTAGAAGCAGGCACAGTTGTAATGGCGTATAGTTGTCATAACTCAGCACTATAGAAACATTCCACACTATACAGTCATCCTCAGCATTACAGACATACAGCACACACTATACAGTCATCCTCGGCATTACAGGCATACAGCACACACTATACAATCATCCTCGGCATTACAGGCATACAGCACACACTATACAATCATCCTCGGCATTACAGGCATACAGCACACACTATACACGGTAGTGGCTAAATCCCCTTTAGCAGAGTTCACCAGGTCATGTGACTGCATTAGTCACATGGTACAGAGTTTGGGCGGGCTGCTGGAAATCTTCCTCTTCCTGTCTATTTCCCATGCAGTATAGGTACCAGGTATTTTAGCTGAAGGGGATCTAGACACATCACTGTGGGTTGACTAAATTCCCTTCAGCTAAGGTACCTATACTGCTTGGGAAATAGCACACTCGGTGTGACCCTTGTCTGTAGTACCTTTTGGCCCCCTACTGGCCGGGTAATGAATTGGAATTGGAATGGGAATTAGCCAGCTCACAGTGAGTGTCTAAGGCAGTGTTGGCTAACCTGTGACACTCCAGGTGTTGTAAAACTACAATTCCCATTATGCTTTGTCAGGTATCCGCTATGCTTTTGCAGTTAAGGCATGCTGGGACTCGTAGTTTCACAACACCTGTAGTGTCACAGGTTAGCCAACACTGGTCTAAGGGGTCTATTTACAAAGATCATTTTAGTGGATAGGGCCAGTTTTCACTTCAAAACTGGCCCTATCGCATTAAAATGAAGTTAAGCATATTCACAAAACGTCGGAGCGGAGTTTTACACTCCGCTCCCGGCGTTAGACTATCGCCAGCTCAGACTGGCGTTAGGGGTAAGTATTCCGGCGATGTCCCCATATACCCCTCTTTTCCTCCCTCTAATAGCTGTTATTAGGGGGAGGAAAAGGGGGGTCTGTATGGGGAGACCGCCGGAGTACATAGAAATACTGCGGGGGTTAAAAAAAAAATTTAACTTAAAATAAAAATCAGTAAAAAACATTGAAAATATAAATAAAGATTAAATTCACCTGTCCGGGCGTCCCGTCGGGCTGCAGCTGTCCGGTCCCGGCATGAATACACTGCACATGCGCAGTGTTTCTCATGTCAGGAGTTGGAAAAGTGTCAAAGTGCCTAAAGAGAAGCTCTGCGCATGTGCAGTGTTTCTCATGTCCTGCGCATGTGCAGTGTTTCTCAATTCGGCATTGACATTTTTCTAAGTCCTGATTAAGAGGTACTGCGCATGTGCAGTACTTCATTCAGGGATTGCATGGAGGAGAAGCACAGCACCGACTCACGGCTCATCGCAGGACCTCAGAAGAGGGGTGAGTATTAGTAAATAACGTGAAGGAAGCTGCCAGGCTCGCTGCGATGATAAGCGAGCCTGATGCAGCTTCCCTCACAGAGAATGAACAAGGTAAGTAAATAGAGCCCTATATCCCCTTCTCTGAAATAACCATTTGTGCCCCAGAGTGATTGTCACTTTGAGTGATGTGATTTAGCCAGCTCACACTTAAATGAATATTTCCTTATCTCTAGAAATAACTTTTATATTTATATTACATTATTATACTACAGAGTGCTGATCTCATTTAGAGTTTTGGTTTGGAGTAAAAGGGATTTATCTAATTTACATTAAAATGTCTTTTTATTTAAATTGAGAATAACATTTTACTGTTATAATGTGCTATTATACAGCAGAGTACTGAGGCTATTTCCCTACTTCCAGAATGATCATCTATACTGTATTATTTTACAAAAGAGTGCTGAGGTCACTTTGAGTGAAGGGATTTAGCCAGCTCACAGTGATGTATCTACATTCCCTTCAGCCAAGTTACCTGGTACATCCACTGCATGGGAAATAGCACACTCTGTGTGATGTGTCTGGATCCCCTTCTCTGAAATGACCATTTGTGCTCCAGAGTACTGAGGTCACTTTGAGCGATAGTATTTAGCAAATGTAAATATACACTGCTCAAAAAAAATAAAGGTAACACTAAAATAACACATCCTAGATCTGAATGAATGAAATATTCTTATTACTTTGTTCTTTACATAGTTGAATGTGCTGACAATATCACACAAAAATTATCAATGGAAATCAAATTTGTATTGCACTATTAAGCACCCCATTCTTTCTGTTTATGGTTAATACCATCTAACAGCACAAAGATTTGTTTCCATTAAAAGGGTAAGACATGATCTGAGGACCTGGTGTGAACTATTCATAAAGATAGCTTGAACTCCATTTGTACTGACCTTTTTTCATTATTATTGAATAGGACGAATAGAAAGAGGGCACGCACACCACATATTTTTTATTTATATTTAGACACAAACACTATATATAATATACATACATAGCAAATTCAGGAGTAGAAAAAAATAAGCTGGTAGTATTATTTATTATTTATTTAATTCAAATTGCTTGATTAATAGCTGCTTTGAAGAAAACCCATAAGGTAATGCTTGACAGACAGACATTGAGGCAGATCTAGACCCACGCACACATTACGTGTCTGCGAGGGTCCAGAAGTATGATCGCAGAGCAGGCAGTGCATTCCCCCTGCAATCTCCGCTCTCAGTAGTAAATCTACCTACCTTAAATATTACAACTAGGTCTGCGGCCTTATGGCCGAAGATGTAGTCGATACGGGGCTTCCCCCGCCCCGTAGCCTTCATTTAAATGGCTATTCCCGCCTGTATGGCAGGAATTGAGCCATTGTAAGGGAAGGCTTTGCACCTTACTTAGTACTTACGCTAAGGGAACATCTGCCACATGCATGCGCAGATGTTCCCCGTCAGTGAATTTACGCAAATGGCTTGTGTAAATTCACTGATGTATGCTGGTCTAGATCTACCCCATTGTGTTGAAGAGGTCCAGTGATAGCATTCAAGAAGGGACGTAATCGTGAGAGGAGGTAACCTGGCAAGAAAAAAAAATAAGGGTCAGCATGAGCAGAGGTTTGATACATATGAAAATAGTAAAATAGATATAACCAATGGAAATGGATTAGAGAGCACAAATATTTTTGTAGTAAGCAGATAGTTAAAATGGAGACAAAGCGATTTTCAGTAGAATAACCATAAATAATGAAGGAGGGCAGGTGGGTTACTCCTGCAGCAGTTTTTAGAATAGATTTTATTGAATATCATTACATTAAGATGGAGGTGGCAGCAGTCTGGACAGTAAATAACAAAAACTATTTTGGAAATAAAAATTTTCAATTTCTGAAAGAATAATCACATGTAATACAATTTTTATATTATAGGTCAAATAAATCCTTTTCTCTATAACCACCCTCTGCCTACATGCTTTAACCACACATTAACTCCCTAAGCCCACATGCTTTAACCACACATAACCCCCCTGTGCCTACATACTTCAGTCATACATTAAACCCTTGTGCCCATATGCTTTAAACACACCCGCTCCCTATGCAGACATGCTTTACAAACATGTCACCTGTGCCCACATGCAACTATTTCCCAGGTACCCTCAATGTCCCCTCACCATCCCATCACCTAATTTTTGTACCTTTTTTTGGACACCAGGAAGTTTTCCAGCTGCAAGTCTGCAGCTCCCTCCACAACACAGTAACTAAATCCCCTTCAGCAGAGGTACATTCAGGGTAGTGGCTAGTTCCCCTTCACCGTAAGGACCCCGTGACATCAGCAGCCCATGTGACTCCTGCAGTCACATGGTATGCAGACGGGCAAAGCCCTACTCTCCGCCCGGGGGACAGGTTACAGAGACCCGGGAGGATGGATGTATACTGTATTATAGGGTATTAAAGACTGTGTACTTCATTGTGTGTATAGGGTCAGTTCATATAACTCTAACTTATTATATATATATATATGTATTATTACTATGATTATTATATATCATTATTACTATTATTTTAATATATTAAAACTCAGACGGGCATCTTCTTGAGCTGACATTGCCAAATCCATTTCTTTAAGTTGGTCAACCATAAGACTGGTCATTGCCTTGGTCGCTTGTTCAACTCTTGATTGCTTCCTCTTCCTTGAAGGCACATTATAGACTAGAAATGGAAAAAACATAAGATTATAAAAACACACACAAATTGCGGTTATGCACCTTAGAATACGGTTTCCTTAGGGCATTATGTTACATATAAACCTGCAGCTGGTTGCGCTTAATGCCCTGTCTGCTAGGGAACACATGAAAGTTGGCGTAACATTAAATAGCAGTTTTGTAAGCTGTTATGTGCTTGAGGCCTCATTCCTCCTGCACACTTGCTGCATGCTGCAATAGATATGTTGTTTGTTTAAAAGTTGTAATGTATATAGTTATAATTATTTTTTTAAATGTTTTACGTATCAAAGTTTACCTGTTGTTTTTTCTTTTTATAAATTATATGAACAATTACAGACTTTTAAGATTTGTTAAAGTTTCATTATCAAAGTTTAAGGGCATTTTTTTCATATTTTTAAAACTTTTATGAACAAAGTAGGATCTTTTTACTATACTTTACGTTTCCTTATTATAGGTTATTACAATAAAAAATGATTTATAACATGCTGGTCTATCGACGTTGATGTGTTTATAATAAAAAAATTGATACTTACTATTTGCACGTAATGGTCTGGTCTCATTCTGTGTTTCTGGTTCACAAAGTGACAGTGATGGAGTGGCGGCTAAACCCTGTGACTCGGGAAGTTCGTTAATGGTACTGTTCAGGGTGTCCTCTGTGGTAGCTGTCGAATCCATTTCGCATGGTTCCGGCTCTGGTGTGGAATCCTCTATGAGGAGCGGAGACGAAGGGCAAGACGTGCTGTTTTCAGATGCCACAGTGTAGTCAGAGGCACTGCAGGAGGACGATAGGGAAATAGGATTTGATAGGGCACTGTTCCCAAAGACCATGTTGCATTGGTCATAAAATGGCCAGTTCTTCCGGGCAGCACCACTCTTCCTCATATTGTGGTCGTGCACCTTGGTATATTGCTTGCGTAGAGCCTTTAGCTTATTTACCACTTGCTGCTGGGTGCGCTTTATTCCCCTCTCTGTGAGGATCTTGGCAATATTAGAGTAGACCGTGGCATCCCTAACAGTTCCTGAGATCTGTTTCTGGATCTCCTCCTCCCCCCTAATTGCTAAAAGCTCACGGACCTCCTCATCTTTCCAGTGAGACATGGCTGCTGCTTCTATCCCCGTCTTTATCCGCAGCATAATGTTGACGTCATGTCCAGGCGTCTCTCTCCCTCCAATCAGCTTTCTTCAGTGCGACCCGGGTTTAAAAAACCCGGGTCGCACCATTCACACTGCCGGCGAAACGGGTCCGACACGGGAATAACCCTTGTTAAAACCTGAGTCTGATTCCCGGGTCTCTCGACACGGGTCGCGGCAGGTGCGACCGTTCACACTGAGCCTCGACCCGGGTTGTTTGGGCTTGCCCCTGCAATATCCCGGGTTTTTGGCTCAGGGTGAACAGGGTATTAGTGATATACTTTCTTCTATAACCCCTAGTGTGGTGCTCATAATAATACAGGAAGGACATAGATAAATGAAACACTATAAGTGTATCACTAGCTGAACATTAATTCAGTTTCCTGGCACTATTTCTCATAAAGTTACATAACAGTTTCATATTGTGATACAAATACGGGTTATAAAAGGTGGACAGTTTTTTGTGTAAACATTTTAATTATTTCTTACTTTTCAATTGTTTTAACTCATTTTTGCTTTTTAATATTATGAATAAAGGCTAAATTAAATTTTTGACCATCCCTACACAAATGCATCTGAGTTCCCTAACCAAATAAGCCTTGTTCTTTTCTCTTTATAATTGTGACTTACTGCTAGGCCCATAGGTGCACCACTCATTTTGCCTCTATTATAAGAATCCTGTTATGGATTAAACAGTAGCAATTTAGAGCATTTGTGCACAGCTTTGTTATCCAGTGCAGGAAAACTTTATTGTCTTTCTACATCCGCCGCAAAGATAACTCAAATCCGACTCCAGAGATGATTAGAGTGCAAGCAGCAAGTGAATGCTCCGGAGGAAATTGGCAATAATAACAGGTAAGTCTCTGTGTACACCGAGGATCCAAAAGTCCGGCTTAGATGGCAAAGTATGTAACATCAAGGTCCAAATAAATTAGGAATCCAAACCTGCGACGCATTTAGTGCCGTCTAGACACTTTCTCAAGCCGTATAGTTGTCCTGTCTCCTCCTACTTTTTTTTAAAGTGGTATTGCATTAATTAGGCATGCAGCTGTCAACGTTCACGGAGAAAGGAATAATTACAATAAAAAATATATGTAAATGATATATAACAAACAAATAAATACATTTGTGATACCAGCGTTGGATAAGAATACTTATTTGTAAAAATACACAATAAATATTATTACACAGTAGCAATAAGACAATTAAGCAAATTGTTTTAATATTAATGCCAAACACTCAGACACAAATGTTAAAGGTAAGTTATTATGTCGTAAGATTTATATACACTTACAGATAAATAATAAAAAAACAATGATAAGAGTAAAAATGAAATGAGACATATGTATTAATGAAGCTATATATTAGAAACCAAGGGTTGTGAATTCCAATGCCTCATTAAGACCATCGGGCATTAGAGTTTGAAGTTGTAAAATCCATTTAACTTCGGCACGGCATAACATACAAAACCTGTTTCCCCCTCTATTGGTAGGTAAAATAAAATCGATCACTGAAACTTGTAAACCGGCAGGGTTGCCATCATGTAAAAATGTTTTGAAACACTATGGGAGGGGAACCTATTTACTATGTTCCTCCGATGCTCCTGTGCTCTCTCCTTCAGTGTCCGATCGTGCAACCTACATGTTGAAGGGAACACGGGCACTGAAGGAGATATTCCATAGTTAGCAAAATGTTTTATAATTAATTGTTTCTGTAGAAATAAACTTAGATGAACGATGTAGAATATAGTTACAAGTGAGGCATCTCGTCTTCCCACATCTGGAACACTCGACAGGTTTTTCAGACAGCCAGTTGATGTTATTATCAATATTAGTTTTAGTAGATTTAAATTCACTCGGGGCAAGTATGTTTTTAAGGCTTTGGTTTCTCTTAAATATCATTTTAGGTTTGTCATCTAATATTTTCTTAAGAACAGGATCACTTTTTAGAAATGTTTACTGATAATATTTCTAATCATGTGGGATTTATTATTAAATTTAGAAGTTAATGGAATTAAATTATCATTCATAGAATCAATTTTCTAGAATTTTTTGAATTTTTAGAGTTCTCTTTAGGAGAAAGAAGCGGAGTTCTTTCAATTGTTTGTACCTTCATCAAAGATTGTTGTAGCAGATCATTTGGATATCCTCTGGATCTAAAACGACTTAGGAGATCCTGGGATTGAGAAAGAAATGTCCTTTTCAGATGAGCAATTTAGTTTCAAATGGCATAACTGACCCTTGGGTATATGTTGTACCCAGGGGCGGTAGTGCCCGCTGTTGTAATGTAAAAAGTAGTCAACATCTACCAATTTAATAAAAGTCTTAGAATGGACTATTGAATTCTCCACAAAAAGGGTGAGGTCGAGTAAGCTGATGACGGAATCACTCCAACTTAAAGTAAAAAAATAAATTTAATTCATTGAAGATGAGAAAATCAGAAATAAAATGCAGAAATGATGGGTATCCCAAATAAAGAATAAGTAGTCTATGTACCTCCCGTATAGCACCAGACTCGCTCTGAATGGCCCACCCCAAATGTACTCGTTTTCAAACTTTCCCATATAGAGGTTGGAAAAATGTGGAGCGAATCTGGTGCCCATTGTGGTGCCAAGGACCTGGAGGTTACCATCCTCTTCCAATACCCTAACCCTTTCCTCCACGCAGCCTAAACCTAAGCCTCCCTACCCTGCAGCCTAACTCTAAGAGTCTCCTTCCCACAGCCTGTCCCTAAATGTCTTCTCCCCGCAGCCTAACCCTAAGACTCCCTTCCCGGCAGCCTGATCCTAAGACTCCCTTCCCCGCAGCCTAACCCTAAGACTCCCCTCCCCGCAGCCTAGCCCTAAGACTCCCTTCCCCACAGCCTGACCCTAAGACTCCCTTCCCTGCAATCTGATCCTAAGATACCCTTCCCTCCAGCCTAACCCTAAGATTCCGTTCCCCACAGCCTGTCTCTAAGCGTCTCCTTCTCGCAACCAAAGACTCCCCTCTACGCAGCTTATCCCTAAAACTCCCCATAGAACCCTACTCACCTGTCCGGTCGGTGTGCTTTCGGCTGTTTCTATTGCAGCAAAAGAAGTTTTGCTATGGAGAAAGCATCCCATACTAAATCTGTATCACTGTTATTCAAATGGCAACAGCATGTCATAACAATATTACTAATTATGTGACCACAATCACTTATAAGAAATTGTTTGCTTCTGTCTCCTCTGTGATGGATCTTCTGCCCTGAAGACTTTATGGATATTGATGAATGTTTATTATTCACATAAGTTTCATCATGATAGATTGTTTCCAGAGAACTTGATTTATGTAAATTTATTCAGCCTTCCCTATATTGTATAGAAGATTTTATACATTGAGGATTGTTTTACTATCTATGTATTAACTCATTGATTTGGCAGCCGTTTAATGCAGAAAATAATGCAGATATGATATAGATGAGGGGTACATAGGGGGTAGGAGCATGCAACTGTAATTTTAACTAGAAGCAATAGAAGACGGCATATTTCATTAAACATGTCGGGGGCTGCTGAATGGCTTAATGTTCTTAGTTGAACTTTGGATCAAAGTCAATAAAACATGACAATAAAACAGCTGATAACAGAACTATTAAAGCAAGTTGGTTTATGCACTAAGCTCGGGTATTTGTAACCAAGCCAGGAAGTGTTCCAGGAATCTCAGCAGTCATGTGACACCCAACTTGTTATAGACATAGGATACTGACCATGGTGGTTTATTGTCCCAGCAGAGGCTGCCCATCTGTTTACAGCTTAAATGTTAATAGCCCCCCCAAAAAAACACTATGTTGCGGTGGCTCATTGGACAGAACTTCCAATAATAATATATTTATGTGTGTATATAATATATTTATGTGTGTGTATGTATGTGTGTATATAATATATTTATGTGTGTATATAATATATTTATGTGTGTGTATGTATGTGTGTATATAATATATTTATGTGTGTGTATATATATTTATGTGTGTGTATGTATGTGTGTATATAATATATTTATGTGTGTGTATGTGTATATATATATATATAAATATATATAATATTATATTAAGGTTGACTCTAATAAACTGCATTCCGCCATTGACTTTCTGTGAGGGGGGAAATACATGGTCTGTTCACCTATTCGTAGAAAGTCATTGCTGTCACTTACAAAATGCTAACTCACAGGTTTGGGTGTCCGATTGTCCGATTGTGATTGATATAGACCATATAGACTGCCCCATGCACAGAAAAGGCCCCTTCTGATATTCAGAGGTATTCAGTGTTCGTCTATATTAAGGATCATATCCATTAAGGCCTTAATGTCATCATTACAGTGGTAAAGTTTCACAGGTCTCTGATTGTGTCAGTGTAGGAAACCTTAATCAGACATGTTACAACAAGGTTTTTTGTCTATGGGATTTGGAATATATAGTCCATTGATTAAAAACACACAGCAGCCATGGCCTGAACTAAGTAAGAGAAGACGCATGGCCTCACAGCAAACAATACGGTTCTTCAACATACGAGTGGTCGAGGGCTACTTAACTTTTCCCGTGTGTATGTTTGTTTCCGTAAGGCTCCTACCTGTGAATCAGTCCTAACTCTGTTGGACGCCTATACTGTACATTAGTAGCCCGTGTGCTGCTCAGTTGCATTAAGAGTCTTGTCCCTCTATCCATGCATGCAGGACTTATTACTTGCCATTTGTGCATCAGTCCTAAGTCAGACGTCCGTGTACGTGAAAAAATATACGCCATGGTTTCCGTGCGTATATTTGGGTTCTGGGCATGCGCAGTTTAATTGATCGTAAAAAAAAATATGCACATAGATTCTACACTTACTTAAGTGTGAATACTGTCCATAAGGTGTAAAATCCTTGGGAAAGTAATATGATGGTTTGAGTTTACCAAACTTAACTAGACAGCAAGTATGAATAAACACCCGAATGATGGAAGATAAACGGACCGTACGTCACAAATTATTTAATCACAATACACCATTTTCCAACACATAAGGATAAAGCAATTAGCTGGTTGAAATATATTGTGATCTGCATATTATGTTGCTGTATAAATGTATATGAATAGATGAGCGCAACACTACGTCCAATAAGATTTATATTGTGAATGCTCACTGATCCGAGACCTCCAGGAGAAAGTCGACAGCTATAGATGAATCAAGGAAGCGCCAATGCAGTATATTCACCATGCGTCCCCGTTAAGCATAATAATGCTAGAGACAACCAGAAAGTAGCTTACTGTGGTAAATTAAAATCGGTCAGTAAAGCGTTTCATCAATATCAAGGACTTTTTCAAATCCAATAATGGGATGAGCTTGCAGTGTCCATAAATAAAGGGCTAACGTCAAACATTCAATTTGTTGAACCTGCAATGAAACGCATATCACCATTTCTAGATAGGATACTGCCGCCAACCCAAGGAATTTAAATTAAGGGGCACGGGTATATATACACACAAAGAAAGCCAACGAAAATTATTTACAGGTATATATACACAAACAAAACCCCCAAAAATATTTACAGCTATATATAAACAAACAAACAAAAATTATTTACAGCTATATATACAAAAACAAAGAAAAAAATTATTTACAGCTATATATATATACACAAAGAAAAAAAATTATTTACAGCTATATATACACAAAGAAAAAAAAAATATTTACAGCTATATATATATATACAAACAAAGCAAAAAAAATATTTACAGGTATATATGCACAAACAGAACAAAAAAAATAATTTACAGCTATATATACACAAACAAAGAAAAAATAATTATTTACAGCTATATATATATATTTCATTGTTCCTAGTGTTCGAGTCAAGAGAATTTACGCAACTGACTTAGGCACGTGTAAGTCCCCTTCTGTGCCTAATTATGTATCAGGCCCCTGCTCGTTCTTTTGAAGATTCAAGAAGCATTTCTCATCCAGCAAGAGTCTCCTGCAGAAATATATGTCAAACACACAAAGTTTGCCATTTTATTTTCAAACTCCTGCTATCAGGTTTACATTAATCCATTAATTACAGAATAAAGCTGCTGGCGAAATTCTTATTAAAAAAAATGTTGCCAAGTTTGACAGGCAGCCAAACATCAGGGTGTGTCATGTGGATGGCCCACATTTATCACGGCAATTGAAATCGAGCTGTCATTCTACACTAGTAATTACACAGTAGTTTTGACCAAGGTAAACATATAACAAATCCAGAGATTTAATCTTAACAATATAAGTGATAGCACTTCCTAAAAACCTGTGTTTACAGAAGATTAGCTCTGATCATTTTCCTGGCTAATGGTATAACAGGAACACTGGTGATTAGATACGGGCTTAATAAGTACAGGGTAACCTTGAGTGCAGTAAGATTTGACGATGCTTGGTAATCAATGCTAATATCAGGGACAGGGAGTAAACATGAACTCTAAATAAACATCCTCTAAGCCGGCTACTCAAAATGCGATGTCCCCCGACAGCTGAAATAATGATTCCATAGCCGTAGATGTCATATAGTGCAGTGTTCCCCAACCTCAGTCCTCAGGGACCACTAACAGTCCATATTTTCTAGGTTTCCTTAAAGAATCGCAAGTGCTATAAGGAGCAGCACCTGTGGAGCTTTTAAAATGTGACAGTTAGTAATGAACACACCTGTGCTCCAGCAGTGACACCTGGAAAACATGCACTGTTAGTGGTCCCGGAGGACTGAGGTTGGGGAACACTGATATAGTGGACACACTTCCTGATAATCAGAGCTCTCTCCATCCTAATAGAAAAGGTCAGGTGGTCAAACCATATGACTGACATTAAGGTCAGTGAACCACTATTCACACAAAAGCAGTTTCTTCTTAAGCACAGTCTTAAGTACGCATGCATAGTAGGTAATTTACGCAAACTATGTAACACTTAGTAATGTAGATTGCCTCAGTGTAGTCTTTAAAGACCACATGGACTAGTTTAGTGGGAGGGGTTTAGATTATCCGGGGAGGGTGGCTTTCTACATGCGTATTTTCCTTCTTATGAAGGAAACTATGCACGGTTACTTAGGGAAGCCCTATGGAACTCTTAATTGTATGTGTGTTAGGTTAGGTGTGTGTTTAACAATAATTGTGTATTTGTATGTGGGGGAACATATAGTAGAAGTTATATATATATTCTAGCTCCTTAAGATTTCAAGGGTAACTTTTTGGCTCTAAGGGCCGGTCTGGTTGGTCACCCCTGCTTTAGAGCATTACAATCACTTCTGGCATCAAAGAGACTGTGATTACCACTACAGTACATAGGACCGCTCAAAGAAGGCCATGTTCCAGGGATGACCACTCATCATTGGAACATGGCTTCCTGCAATTGCAGCAAACAAAGCACTGATTGATGCCTCTTTGTTTCAATGCTTTCATTTTGCATTCATTTTAATTTTGCTTTCAATTTTAGCGGCTTGTAGTATTCAGATTTTTGTGTAAGTATTGTGATATAATAAAACTTTGCTTTTAATTTACAGTACTATGGTTTAAATGTCTTTTTTTTTAGTAATTCTGTCTGGTAGAATATGAAATAAATACATAGAGAAATGTTTATTACAGGTTCACATTTTCAAGTTTAATCTTAATCCACACTTCCACAGAAATTATCCCTATAAACCAAAGGGAGCATTTATTATTATTTTTTCAGTATTATAACTGATTGCTATGGGATTCTGTAAATGATACTATTTCAGCCTTGGTTATTCTTGTTTAAAAAAAAGAGAGGACATCAGAAGACACGCCTCCTCTGGTGGGTACAAGACACGCCTCCTCTGGTGGTTATAAGACATGCTTCCTCTGGTGGGTACAAGCCACGTCTCCTCTGGTGGGTACAAGCGACGCCTCCTCTGGTGGGTACAAGACACGCCTCCTCTGGTGGTTATAAGACACGCCTCCTCTGGTGGTTATAAGACACGCCTCCTCTGGGGGGTACAAGACATGACTCCTTTGGGTGAGCATAAAACACACCTGCTCGTGTTGAACACAAAACAAGCCTCGTTTGTTATATCAGCCTATAATAACTCTCCACAAATAACCTCCTTTCAGAGGGTATAAAATATTTAAGGGCAGTTGTGCTTTCTACATATTAAAATTGTGAAGCTCTATGTAATCTACAATATATACAATATTCACCCCAGGACTCTTGCAATTAACCAATAACCAACCATGACATTCTGGGCCTAATTCACAACCCCATCATTTTTAACCTATGTGCCTAATTTTACGATTCTAGCTACTATGCATGCATAGTAACTATTTTACGCTTTCTACGTAGCGTTTCGTTACGTAAATTGTGTACATGCGGTCTTTAAAGACTAGATATAATTTCTGTGGATTCAAATTTAATTGATACCGGAAAACGTAAAAATGTGAACATTCACAGTTCATGTCCTCTAGGTCCGCGATTTTATCCTTGAGTTGGGAAACCTCCGCCTGCAAGCCCTCCTGTGCTGAAATTAAGGAGTTGTGAGAGGTGACAACTTCTTCAAGTTTAGTTTCGAGGTGTTCCGTGCGGGAATTTATGTCGGAAAGGTCTCGGCGGATTTCACCTATTGAAGGCTTTAGCTCAGCAAAGAAGTCTTGGCGCAAGCCATTGAAGAGTTGATGGATCGTGCGAATCGTGACAGGCGCATCGGGGTCAAGCTCTTGGTCTGGAGGCATAGGAGGTGTAGGTGATACAGAAGCAGAGGGTGGGGAGTCCTGGGGGGTCGCTGCTGGTGAAGTGTTTCCTTTGCTTTTGGCTGTGTTTTCCGACTGTCTGGGGCGAAAGGACAGTGGGGGGGCCAAAGTTGCCAATTTGGACTTTTTGGGTGCCATAGCGAGAAGCCCTCTCTAGCAGTGGGTGGATGAGGTAATGGAGGAAGGGTCAGACTAGCGACAGAGACGACCAAGACACAGGGCCCAGACCGGGGAAAGGTTACATATCAATGAAGCTCACAGGTGGTATGGTGTTGGTAGATGATGGGGGACAGGCATGCCTGGGCAAGTAAAAAACAGGTGGTTACATGGGGGCACCTCAGGCCAACAGCAGCCTAAATACAGCCACCCAGTGGCTCCTCTGGTTGCAGTCCAAAAAGTGGGCAGGAGAGGACTCCCTGTATCTATGGGTACAGCTGGTGTTGCCAGGCAGGATGCAGAGAGTGAGTCCCACTTAAGTAGGGATACAATACAATGGGGGCCTGAGGATAGTAGCAAAGGAGCCCAGGGCAGAGGGAGTGTGCAGTCACTACTAACCAAGGCAATCCTGGGGAGCCTGAAGCAGCAGCACCCAGCTCCAGGCAGCCCTCGATGTTTACATGTGCTCCAGAGGTTGAGTACAACCTGGCTTAATGCTCTCTGTGGGTCCCAAGATGGCCGCCGTGTCCAGCGCCTCTGATGCACCTCTGGTCACCGGATCCAGGCTCCAAGTCCCTCAGGCTCCTCTCCTGGCCGGGACCAAGCCGCGCTGAACACCTCCACCTTCCGACGCTCACGGGGCCACACGCCGCCGCTCCACGTCCCGCATGTGCGCTCCAAGATGCCAGGCAGGGGGAGAGGAGTAGGCCCCACAGCAGAAGGGGCCGCCGGAGCTCCGTGCCGATGCCCGAACCTCCCGGCGCACGAGCAAATCAGCAGCCAGGTAAGAGGGGAAACAGTCCTGGGTGGTCAGAGACCACGGCACCGCCGGAGCTCGCCAGAACCAGGCAGTACAGCGGCAGTCAGAGCGGAGCACCCCGTGAACGCGTCCACTCTCTTGGACGGCCAAGCCATGCCCCCCCCCCATCCCAGGCATTCTGTTCAGTTTTTCCACTCAGCTCAGTAAAGTTGTAGTTGTTTAAACCTTCATATATGTTCAGCACTCTGTGATTGGCTGATAACAGTCTTGTAATACTTCCTGTCAAAGATACAAGGCTTGAAAGATCTGAATTTTTGGTGAAAATGGTGTTTTGCTTGATTACAGATCCGAATTTGGTGGGAGGAATCCCAAAGTTCGAATGTGTCGGATTTCATGGAATCCGGACCGCTCATCTTTACTTTTTAACTGTCAGTTACTATGATAACCATCTTTGTTGAAAATAACTATGTGTTTCAAAACATCAGTTAATTCATTAAAACCAGATGAGTGACAGTTGGAAGCTCAGGAGCAGAGTATTCCGTACCTAATTGAATGGGTCATGTTGGAGGGTATGATGCTGTGGATCACTCAGAATCAGCCTGGTAAAAGTGTGTTTTGGAGTTTCCTATATTGACAGCTAGAAGACTTTAGTTCCTTTGTTATTGAAAACCTAACAAAGACAGAAAAGAAAGCAATAAAAAGTGTTTTTGGATGGTATTAGACAACATTTTGTGTCAGCCTGTGGGGTGTATTTTGACAGATCACTTTGTGGCAATCAAATTATGCCCCTCTCTGTTTTCCGGTACTTTCCAGCAAGACTGCACTGTCACCGCAACTGCTGTGTCTATAACGAGACCAGCAGCGAAAATTACTCTTTTCTTTATTGACTTTAACCATCCCCTTCCTGCAACCCAACCTTACCCCTCTCCTAACTCTAACCATTCTATAAGAATGAACTATCCTCCCCTCCTTCCTCAACTATGCGTCCTCAGGTGGCCCTCTTATGCCCCCCAGAATATGCCCACCGCAGTGGTGTAAGTACCAGAGATGCTGGAAGTGCTGGCCACTGAGCACTAGCTCAGAAGCTGGCACTACTCCATTGTCCCCTGGCAGTGAGTGTCGGCTGGACCGAGTCCCAGCTTGTGTCCCCGGCGCTGTCCGTGGTAAGAGAGCTGCCTGTGGATTGTGGGTGTGTGATGGGGGGGATGTAAATTATACAGTAGACATTTGTATCTGAGTCTGCGGACAAGACAGGACTGAATGAAATGTTGCAGGTTACAACAATACAGACTGAGTAAGAGTTCTTTTGAAAACTCCGCTCTTTCACAGTGAGAGGAGGGCGGTAACCAATCACTGTCCCATAATTAGCCGACTCAATCTGGAGGTAGCAGAGAATGGAATGAAAGGAGAGTTTCCAATGACCTTGGATGAGAACAGGTGAAATTCTCCTCTGGGCATCCCAATTACCACAATACATGTGATAGCCCCTGAAGCAGCATGTGGAGACCGCCTAGGTGATGGTAATGGTGATGGTGACCAGAGGTGCAGAGCAGCCTGAGGGTCAGATTTACTAAGCTGCGGGTTTGGAAAAGTGGGGATGTTGCCCATAGCAACCAATCAGATTCTAGCTGACATTTCTCTACTATGTAATAGGAAAGTGACAGCTATAATCTGATTGGTTGCTATGGGCAACATCACTTTTCATTTCCCGCTTCTTAGTAAATCTGGCTCTGAATGTTATCAGAAAGAGAACGTGCTCCAGAATCCTGTGGAACGAGAGCTTAATGTTAAGGCTGTGAAAATGTTCTCTGGGCAGTCTCAATTTTGCTGATTATACTGTCATGACTCTGGGGTGTTCTGAGATCCAAATACTGGGAACAGATGGGTAAGCTGGAAGCTGTCCATCTGTTGAACAGAACCCGAATACAGGGAAACCACAATGCATAAAAGGAAAAGTACAGAAATAGGACACCGGCATGAACAACAAACACAGAGGACGAAACAAGTGAAAGGGTATAAGCCGAGCACAAGGGCACAAGACGGAGAGAGAGTGCTGATCAGAGCACGAGGACACATGAAGCAGAGGGTATACCTGAAGGAATGGACCGGAAATACACAATAGGACAAACTCGGGAGAGGAACAGACCAGAACAGACCAGGCACATATATAGGATAGGTTTTAAGATTTACGTTTGAAATAAGTACACAGGGATCCCCAAAATATGTACGTTGCAAGGCAACACCCATGACGCTTTCCTAGAAATTACAGACTTAGGCTGACTTCCGCCACCATAGGGCAATCTGAACTCTACATGCATATATTTGAGCTTATATTGCTAAAATACGTGCGTACTTTCCTAACCGCGCTCATATTCGGCAATTTAAATGCCTTCCCCCACCCACTTTCACTTAACTTCCCACGTACGGATGTCTGGCCGCCCCTTTGGATGTATCTCATCAAGTTCGGATTTGAAGTCCGTGCGTAATGGACTTTCAAACCTAAATCCTACATAACTTGCATAAAAAAAGTTACCACGCTTGCGCAACTCATCCGTACCTAAAAATACGCACGGGAAAAGTAGTAAAAACGTAAGTGTGAATATGGTCTGAAGTGACAGGTGAGGAACAGAGCACAGACACTGGAAACAAGGTGACAGCTATGTGGCAAGAAACACCAAGACACTGTAAAGCAAGTTACAAGGAAACAGCTACATGGTAAACACCAAGACACTGGAAAGCAAGATACAAGGAAACAGCTACATGGTAAACACCAAGACACTGGAAAGCAAGATACAAGGAAACAGCTACATGGTAAACACCAAGACACTGGAAAGCAAGATACAAGGAAACAGCTACATGGTAAACACCAAGACACTGGAAAGCAAGATACAAGGAAACAGCTACATGGTAAACACCAAGACACTGGAAAGCAAGATACAAGGAAACAGCTACATGGTAAACACCAAGACACTGGAAAGCAAGATACAAGGAAACAGCTACATGGTAAACACCAAGACACTGGAAAGCAAGATACAAGGTAACAGCTACATGGTAAACACCAAGACACTGGAAAGCAAGATACAAGGAAACAAGGTAACAGCTACATGGTAAACACCAAGACACTGGAAAGCAAGATACAAGGAAACAGCTACATGGTAAACACCAAGACACTGGAAAGCAAGATACAAGGAAACAGCTACATGGTAAACACCAAGACACTGGAAAGCAAGATACAAGGTAACAGCTACATGGTAAACACCAAGACACTGGAAAGCAAGATACAAGGTAACAGCTACATGGTAAACACCAAGACACTGGAAAGCAAGATACAAGGTAACAGCTACATGGTAAACACCAAGACACTGGAAAGCAAGATACAAGGTAACAGCTACATGGTAAACACCAAGACACTGGAAAGCAAGATACAAGGTAACAGCTACATGGTAAACACCAAGACACTGGAAAGCAAGATACAAGGTAACAGCTACATGGTAAACACCAAGACACTGGAAAGCAAGATACAAGGTAACAGCTACATGGTAAACACCAAGACACTGGAAAGCAAGATACAAGGTAACAGCTACATGGTAAACACCAAGACACTGGAAAGCAAGATACAAGGTAACAGCTACATGGTAAACACCAAGACACTGGAAAGCAAGATACAAGGTAACAGCTACATGGTAAACACCAAGACACTGGAAAGCAAGATACAAGGTAACAGCTACATGGTAAACACCAAGACACTGGAAAGCAAGATACAAGGTAACAGCTACATGGTAAACACCAAGACACTGGAAAGCAAGATACAAGGTAACAGCTACATGGTAAACACCAAGACACTGGAAAGCAAGATACAAGGTAACAGCTACATGGTAAACACCAAGACACTGGAAAGCAAGATACAAGGTAACAGCTACATGGTAAACACCAAGACACTGGAAAGCAAGATACAAGGTAACAGCTACATGGTAAACACCAAGACACTGGAAAGCAAGATACAAGGTAACAGCTACATGGTAAACACCAAGACACTGGAAAGCAAGATACAAGGTAACAGCTACATGGTAAACACCAAGACACTGGAAAGCAAGATACAAGGTAACAGCTACATGGTAAACACCAAGACACTGGAAAGCAAGATACAAGGTAACAGCTACATGGTAAACACCAAGACACTGGAAAGCAAGATACAAGGTAACAGCTACATGGTAAACACCAAGACACTGGAAAGCAAGATACAAGGTAACAGCTACATGGTAAACACCAAGACACTGGAAAGCAAGATACAAGGTAACAGCTACATGGTATCGGCAGAAAAAAACGCACTGCGCATGTGCAGAGTGACAACTTCCGCTCGTACCAAAGACCTTTTCGTAGCGGCGATTCAGGCATCCGTATTCTATTCGTTTTTTACGACGACAGGGCGTGTTTATATTACGAAGTTAGTACGGACGCTGGAGGTAGGGAATGTGGGCGGGGGGAGCCATTTAAATTGTACAGTATGGGCGTGCTTAGTCCGGTACGATCAGCGCATCGCTACGAAAATTCATACCGACACCGGGAAAAGTTAAGGTAGGGTGCAGCCGGCGTATGGAGGTAAAGGTAAGGGGAGTGTCGTGGGAGTGAAAGTGTTTACGCTGGAGCGATAATACGCTCCGCTCTCATGCGTAGGTCTGGATCAGGCCCCAAGACACTGGAAAGCAAGATACAAGGAAAACAGTTACATGGTAAACACCAAGATACTGGAAAGCAAGATACAAGGTGAAAGCTAAGTGGCAAGAAACACCAAGACAATGGAAAGCAAGATACAAGGAAAACACTTACATGGTAAACACCAAGGCCCTGATCCAGAACTACGCCCGCCGTACTAGCTACGGCGGGCATAAGTGTAAGATCGGCTAAAAGGCCAATCTGTGCACGGGCTGGGCAGATGTTGCCTGGCGTAGCTACGGAAACGCCCGATCGCAGATCGGCAGTCCATAGCTTCAGCGTAGTAACGCTGGATTGGGTGTCCCCCAGCGTTACTACGCTGAGGTTAGTGCAGGGAGGTCCAGGGCTACGACGTTACACTGAGCGTTTTAACGCTCAACGTAACATCACTGCTCTGCCCTGACACTCCCCCTTGTTGGAGTGTATTTACACTCCCTTACGCCGGCTGACGTTAGGGTAGCCTTTAGCCGGCGTAAGGGAGTGTAAATACACTCCAACAAGGGGGAGTGTCAGGGCAGAGCAGTGATGTTACGTTGAGCGTTAAAACGCTCAGTGTAACGTCGTAGCCCTGGATCAGCCCCCAAGACACTGGAAAGCAAGATACAAGGAAAACAGTTACATGGTAAACACCAAGACACTGGAAAGCAAGATACCAGGTGACAGCTAAGTGGCAAGATACAGCAAGACACTAGAAAGCAAGATACAAGGTGACAGCTAAGTGGCAAGAAACACCAAGACACTGGAAAGCAAGATACAAGGAAAACAGTTACATGGTAAACACCAAGATACTGGAAATACAATAAGGGAAACAGACAAATGGCAAGCATCACAATGAGACCATTGGGTGGCAAGTAAGTAGGCAACAGGA
Source organism: Limnodynastes dumerilii (assembly GCA_011038615.1). Lineage (NCBI taxonomy): Eukaryota > Metazoa > Chordata > Amphibia > Anura > Limnodynastidae > Limnodynastes > Limnodynastes dumerilii. Next base: position 58,903 of record WWET01001775.1, on the reverse strand, counting down.
AATTCTCATTGAGTTCCAGGTGGGTAGAAAGCAAAGTCTAATAGGGTCCACAGGGAAATGTCACAGGGGAAGAGTCCAAGCTGGAATAGTAGCAGAATCAGGAAGATGGGGGTGGTCCTTTAGTTGGTGAAGCTTCTGGGGGGGAATCTGACTATGAAGAAGTGTCTCTTTCAGACTCAGATATCTTGCCTTCTGGTGTGATAGTCAAGAGAAGGGGTTCTTCTGGTGAAGACCAGAGGAATGTAAGGAGGCAAAAGAAAAAAAAGTAAAGATCCTATAGTCCTATCACTCTGTAAGGATGACTTCCCAACCTATAAGGTTTGCCACCATTAATTTGGCGTCTATCTTGTCTCGGTTGACCATAAAGAGGTGAGGGGGTTGCTTGACAAGCGGGGGGTCCTGCAAGAGTCCCGGTCAGGGATCCTTGAGGTCATCAACAAATTCTACACTAGCCTCCTATCTGAGAAGCCACTTGACAGAGAGGTGATGGAGAGGTTTCTGAGGGATACTCCTGGTATAGGGGACCTACATGACTCTTTTGATGCTCTTGGTGATGAGATAACAGTAGAAGAGGTCAGGACAGCCATAGACTCCTTGTCTATGAAACATGCCCCGGGTTCGGATGGGAACACATCTAATGAATGCCTGGGCGAGGGTTTACTCCCTCCTTCCATGAGGACTTCCGCTCTTGTCTTGTTATCTAAGGGGAAGGACCCGTTTGCAATTGAGAATTGGCGCCCCATCGCTCTTCTAAATGTGGACAGGAAGATTCTGGCAAAGATATTGTTTAACAGGATTTCGTCAATTGCAAAGCTGTTGTTGTCTCCCTCCCAGCACTGCACTGTAAAGGTCCGGAGCACTTTTAGTGCCATTCTTTGTATCCAGGAGGTCATTGAGTGGTGCCGTGCTGGAAGACTAGGCAAGTATTTGCTGGTACTGGATCAGTCAAAAGTTTTTGATCAGGAAAATCATGAAAACCTTTGGGCCTTACTTAGACGGTATGGTCTTCCAGAGCGGGTGGTTAATTGGCTTGAAGTGATATACAGATCGGCCGAGAGCTTCCCTCTTGTAAATGGTTGGGTAGGTCTTACCTTTGTGGTTAATTCGGGTGTCAGACAGGGTTGTCCCCTGAGCACCCTCCTGTATGTGTTTGCAATTGATCCCTTCATCCAAAGGGTGGAAGGCGGCACTTTCAGAGGGGTGCAACTGGGCCCGGAGAGACCTTTGAGGGTAGTGGCCTATGCGGACGACGTCACCTTGCTTTTGTCTAATGAGGCAGAATCCGAGTTGGTGGCAGATGAAATCCATAAGTACTCGGAAGCTTCGTGCTCCGTAGTCAATCAGGAAAAGAGTGAAGCTCTCTGGTTGGGGGTGGAGGGTGAACAATTTACCCTTCCGGACACTTTCCCTCAGGCCAGTTCTGTAGTAAAGATCTTAGGTATCAAATTCGACCAGGGTGACTGCGCCCTACTAAATTGGGGAGAAAAGCTGGAGGAAGCTTGCGCTAAAGTACAGTGTTGGAAGAGATGGCGGTTGTCTCTTTGGGAAAGGGTTGACCTTATCAAAACTTATCTGCTTCCAGTATTTTTGTACGTCAGCTATGTGTATATCTTGCCAGAAACTTTGTGGGCCAAAGTTTATGCAATTTTCTTTCAGATGCTCTGGGGGAATAGGCTGAACCTAATCAAAAGGGTTGTGACCTACAGATCTAGGAGGGAAGGAGGCCTGGGTATGATGAACCCAGTGACCTTCTATTTAACAACGTTTCTTTCTTTACATCTAAAAAGTCTCTTATTGGAGACACCTCCTAGATGGGTAGAGGGATTCCATGTGTGGGTGTGCCCCTTCCTCAAGGACTGGATGAGTGAAGGGGCGGTGAAAAGCTTCCGAGTTCCACATGGGTACCTTCTGACCTACGTACTCTTGTGCTTGAAGGTAACAAGGAGATGGTAACTGGAGGTGGGAGAGGTCAAAAACTCTAGGAGGGAGATGGGGGGGAGAATTTTGCGGTCTCACTTCTGGGAGTCACTGTCACTGAGGGATTGCCCAGGTGATGTCTGCTCTGAGGCTATTGCTCTTATCACTGATGAGAGGATACCTCTGAAGTATAGGGACATCGCCTGGCTCTCTTTTCACGGGAAGCTTTATGTTAGAGGGAACTTGATGTATAGGAATGCCAATGATCGTGGTTGCTCACGTGAGGAATGTCCTGGGGAGGTGGAGACGATGGACCTTTTTTTTGCTTCAGTGTCCATTTAACATAGAAGTTTATTGCACAGTTTCGCACGCCTTAGGTCTTCCGAACCTTTCGAGTCTGAGTTACTCTGAGTGGGTTTATGGGGCACATAAGAGGTGGCGGAATTTTGATTTAGTCACGTTATTCATAGTTAGTGTAGTTATTAGATACTTCACATGGAATGCACGGTGTCAGGTTTCCATTAGGCAGAAAATCCTCCCTGTTGAAGTGGTGGCGGGTGACATTTTGCACGAGGTGGGTAAGATTCGGTTGATGGAGAAGGCCAGGATGGATGCGGTCAGGTGGGCCAGGCTCTGGCATAATCTGAAACCTCCTTAGGGAGGTGCTGAAATCCATGGTCTCTTTGTCATCTTTCGGCTGATCGGCTTTCTCACTCCCCGTAGATTTTTGCATTGAATAAATTATGTTTTAGTGATGTGGTTTACGTACAGCTTAAAGTCTAGCTCATTTCTCTTTTGCCTCCAGGGTGGTGGGTGGTGTAAAGTTGTACAGATTAGCAATCTACTTACACATATATTGATTTCTATTATTCTCTGTTTTCTGTGAAAGTTTGTTTTATTTCTGTGAAATATGAATGTAATATGCCTTCTGTGAAGTGCAGAGTAAGATTGCTTATGTTCAATGAAGTTTTGTTTGCAATTTGTGAAAAAAAAAAAAAAATTTCCAAGCTGGAATAGTAAATAGTGTCCAAACAGGACTCCAAGCAAAAGTCCAAACATCCACAATGGAAGTCAGGAGACAAATGATAAGTCAGTGCAGAGTGCTGAGGGGAACTGGTTTAAATAGCCAGGTGTCAAGTGCAATCCATGGGGAATAATGAGGAGAAGACATCTGACCTAGATAGTGACCTGAATAGCAGCTCCTCTGGCAGTATTCATAACTGCTGTTCACTGTGGTAATGAAGCAGAAAGGGCGTCCTCTGGTGGTGGAAAGAGGTCACTACAACGGCTGTACATGACAATATATTATATATGTTCCCATAATACTGTTGGGGCCAGAACAGAAAAAAAGGAAAAGTGGAGATGTTGCCCATAGCAACCATTCAGATACTAGCTGACATTTTCTAGTATGTAATAGGAAAGTGAGAGCTAGAATCTGATTGGTTGTTATGAACAACATCTTCACTCCGTGGTACAGCAAGGCTGGTTACACACTGCAGTATTTTCGAAAGATAATCTTTCCAATCACACAATGAAAAGAGCGTTTCAGCAGATATCTTACCAGTGTGTACTATCCAAAGATACTGAAAATCTTTAAAAACAGTTTGTGATCTTTTGATTTGATCTTTAGAAGCTGCTAATATGCCAGATCAACCATGGAAGATCTTTTGCTTTTTGCAAGTGTGTCCTGTGTCTTTTAGGAGATATTTGCACAGTACACACTGGTAAGATATATGGTGAAACATCTTTTGATTGTGTGATTGGAAAGATTATCTGCTGAAAAGCCCCAGTGTGTATCCTGCTTAAGGGCTTGGCTAAGTCCTTACATATGATGCAATATTCCGCATGCATGAAGATTCATGTAGAATACTTAAGGCAGGGTCCAGGTTGCAGATCCACATTCTGCATATAGGAGATCAGGGTAAGCTCTCTTGCATGTGGTGTTGTGGAACACCAAATCCATACGCTAAACCCTAACTGTAAATCAGCTCCATACTCTCCTGGGCAAACTTTTGGTTGGGGTGGATAACTTAGCAACACCTTGGATACAAAAGTATATTCCACCATCTACACCTGTGCAGATTACACAGTAGAGTTTACAAACGTTCACCATTATAAAAAACAATATGCAAAACTCTTGTCATATGTACATGTAAAACTATTATAATTATTTTTATTATTTTCATTATTGTTATTATATTATAAATTATCATTTCTGTTTTATCTTTTAGGTCGAAAGGCAAAATGAACAAACCTGCGAGATCCCTCAAAATGTAATGTTACATTATATTCTAGAAGAATAATTTTTTTTTTTGCTGTGTAAAAATACAATGCATTCATAACATAAAGTCTACTCATAACATACTATTTTTGTTGAAGTAAATTATGGATAATATAACTTATTGTACTTATGATGTGAAGTGGATAAATTATAGCGGAGCGAGTCCCCGGCACATGGGATGCCTTTTAGAATAGGTAGCCATTTTTTATTTATTTGTTTCAGAATGGGTGATCGGGGGACCCGACGCCTGCTGCAGACACCAACGGAGAGGCGAGTAACCTCTCCGGGGACTTTTAGGGTTAGGGGGAAGGTTAGGGTTAGGCTCTGGGGAAGGGAGGGTTAGCTACTATTAAAGGTTTATTTACCAATTAGCAGCTACTGGCTCAGACAATGAAGCTGACAACACCCATTCAATTCAAAGGATAAGTCATACACTTCAATTCACAGGATCTACTCTACTCTTTCTGTAGGACAATGAATGGGTGACATCAGCTCCTCTATCTGAACTTGGCAGGAAGCCGGTAGCTGCTAACTGGTATAACCAAACTTATAATGATTTCTGAAGCCCTATTAAATTCCCCCCAGCAGGTGGGCCCACCATGCCTATAATTTCCCATGATGTATGGCTGAATTTTCCCTGATTTTGGAAAAGGTAGAAATGGGCATCACTGTATGTGTTGAGTCACTTGTTTTCGGGAGAAGTGTCTCAATACAGTACATGTAAAATATACAGCCACTTAAATTTTATTTCCCCTCCCCCTGTGTGTTAAGATAGGACACAAGGGGGAGGGCATAGATACAATGGAAACTGGAATATTTTTAAGAGTTTTTGATAGGGGTTGGGTACGAATTGCCAGTGGTTTCAATGCAGGCACTAAAATATCAACATGGAGATATCTACACACAGTATAGGATGTCCTAAACCCTATACAGTATATCTGCCTGGTATTGCTGTGTAGATACCAGTCAGCTACAGAGTCTCTGTTTAATGTAGGAAGAATCATTTGATACTTATATCCAGTGTAGTCTCTCCGCTGGAGCCCTTGCTCTCCTCTCTACTCTCTGCCCCAGCTCTCCTCTCTGCTCACTGCCCTGGCTCTCCTCTCTACTCTATGTCCTGGGTCTTCTCTCTGCTCACTGCCCTGGCTCTCCTCTCTACTCTATGTCCTGGGTCTTCTCTCTGCTCTCTGCCCTGGCTCTCATCTCTAATCTGTGTTCTGGCTCTCCTCTCTGCTCTGTGTCCCGGGTCTTCCCTCTGCTCTGTGTCCCAGATCTCCTCTCTGCTCTCAGCCCCAGTTCTCCACTCTGCTCTGTGTCCCAGATCTCCTCTCTGCTCTCAGCCCCAATTCTACACTCTGCTCTGCTCTGCGTCCTGGCTCTCCTCTCTGCTTTCTGCCCTGGCTCTCTTCTCTGCTCCTGCCCTGGCTCTCTTCTCTGCTCTGTGTTCTGGCTCTCCTCTCTGCTCTGTGTCCCAGATCTCCTCTCTGCTCTCAGCCCCAGTTCTCCACTCTGCTCTGCGCCCTGGCTCTCCTCTCTGCTCTGTGCCCTGGATCTGCTCTCAGCTATCTGCCTTGGCTCTCCTCTCTGCTCTGTGTCCCAGCTCTCCTCTCTGATCTCGGCCCTAGCTCTCCTCTCTTCTCTCTGCTCTGTGCCCCTGCTCTAGTCTCTGCTCTTTGTCTCAGCTCTACTCTCTGCTCTCGGCCCCAGCTCTCCTCTCTGCTCTGTGCCCCGACTCTCCTCTCTGCTCTGTGCCCCGACTCTCCTCTCTGCTCTGTGCCCCGACTCTCCTCTCTGCTCTGTGCCTGGCTATACTCACTGCTGTGAGCCCCAGCTCTTATCTCTACTTCACTGTAATCTCTGCTGCATGCCTTCTCCATCCATTCCCTGCTGATTAATTTCTTTCTCCGCCTTCTGTTCTGCAACCTTATTCCCATACTTACCTCTACAGTGGGTACCCACTGCGCTCTCATGCATCTCTATTCTGGTCCTTGCTCTGCTTACCCCATTATCTCTCCTAGTTCCCCGCTGCACTCTGCTGACCTTCCTTTAATAAAAAAAACACTCCCCCACATTCCTCATTTGCCCTCTAATAAACACAGAACTTTACAGGCTTTAACAACATCCAAAGTGTCTGCAGTCTTCTCCTTAAAAATATAGAATCCGAGAGTCTGAATGCATTGTTCTGTGTAAAACAGGTGGAGCTCATTGAATTACAAGATACAATGGCCACCTAGTGATACACTATGAATTGCAACAATTTTCTGTGTGAATGACAGCATGGTGTGAAAACATATATGAGAATAAAGCACCATGGCAGGTTTTTCAGAAAGGTGTATGTGGGCACATCTGTAGTTCTCTGGTTCATAACTTTTTGTGAATAGGTAAAGGGTATATTAAAGAAATGTTAAGTGTACCTACATTGGCATCTCTCTACTTTGATAAGCTTTTGTGACAGATAGAATACACTGAATGAGTGTTTGTAAATATTTTGAACCACAGGAATGACACTATTTATTTGAGTGAAAACAATATTATAATAGGCAATTAATGATAACTATAGACTAGTGGTGAAAGTAAAGATATAAGAAATATAGAAAATAATAGAAGTAAATGGTAAATTTATAGTTTGCAATGAAATCAGCGGGAAACTAGATGTTATGCCATACCACCATATACTGCCCCACTCCAAGCTCTGCTATAGACTATAATGTGATCCTTTGATGCTGTCATGTTCTGCACACATCCAGTTTTCAAAATGACATCTTTTGCCATTGCTTTTTTGAAAAAAACTTATCCAAAACACCTTAAACTATTAATGCACTGTGTAAAATATAACAGTAATACTCATATTTATTTGACATAAGTGTACATTCTTTATGTAACCCAATACAGTACTTTTTGGAGTAAAAATAATTGAAGGATTAAGTATATTTCTGTCATTTGGGTTTACACCTACTGAGATATTTCATTAAAATCAGTTGTTAGAATGTTAGGCTGAGGCAACAGAATATTTCCACAGAGGTCCCTACTGTCCATAGTGCTCTTCAGGAAGTGACTCTTATTTCACTCTCCTCTTTTCTTCTGTTCAAAGTGTACATTTGGTCATAGAGTATCATCTCCTTGGGGTGTGAGTGTTAATTTCATAGAAATCTGCACTCACGCTGGAAAACCTCACATGTCTAAAAAAAACAAAAAAAATACTATATATAATAATATAATAATATATTTTAATACTTAAAATGGATGCCACGCCATGCTATTAACCCTTAGCATGCTGTGGCATCTAGTGTTATAAGACACAGCATGCCCTTGTATTGCAGGGCATGCTGTACCTTATAGTACCATGAGCGCCAGAATGCCAAAGTTTAAGTGCATGTTGCTGCAACCATAATGGACAACGTTACAAAAAAAAAGTTCCCGATACAGTAAAAATACATAGAAAAGTCACCCATTACACAAAGAAACATTTACATGGCCCCAATCATAATAAATAAATAATTAATCTGATTAATCATTAATAATTTTTAGGGGGCACTTATCTCACCCCTTAGTAAATCTGGCCCTTGGAAGTAACTGTGGCCCTAGTTTTACTGCACAGAGGGACAAAGGGCCTGATCCAGACCTACGCCGATGCGCTGTGCTTACTAAAGCACAGCGTATCAGCATTTACTTACCATGACACTCCCCCTGTGCTGGCGTATGTCCCCTTCCTTACGCCGGCTGAAGGCTACCCTAACTTCAGCCGGCGTAAGGAAGGGGCCATATGCTCGCATAGGAGCGTATGGCCGCTTAACCCCACCTCCTACC
>WWET01001775.1:3037-24522 GCA_011038615.1 Limnodynastes dumerilii | reverse complement strand
ATAGATATGAGATAGATAGATAGATAGATAGATAGATAGATAGATAGATAGATAGATAGATAGATAGATAGATAGATAGATAGATAGATAATCGATATGACATATAATAAAATAACAAAACCAGGTAACTACTTTCCATTCATTATTTATATAATATAATTTAATTTAATTTAAACAAAGAAATAAAGACAGGAGGAAAGAAAAAATAATATATAATGTTTTAAAAGTGAAGCTCCTGTCATCCAGCAAGTGTGCTATAGGAGGAGGCTCATGAGGATTTATATTCAAGTGTGGTATGTTACATGGTCGTGCCCATATATATTATATACAAGCAAAAGTGCCCGGCGTTGCCCGGGTTTAAAACTTAAAGTTAACTTATCAATGAGTTAGATGGCACTCCCTGTCACTCTTCTGCTACTCCCGTCACTCCTTTGCTACTCTCCTGTCACCCCCCCGTCACTCCCCCTATCACTCCTGTCAACCACCATCACTTCTGCTACTCCCCTATCACTTCCCTGTTACTCCCGTCACTCCCAAACTCTGCACACAACTGAACTTATTTGTTGAAACCACACCCTCTTCTCCAAAAGCCCCGCCCCTTTACAGACCACAAATCGAGAAGTCCCTTTTCGTTCTTTTCAACTAAACGTGGACTTAAATGTCATCGGGGCTGTCACCAATCAGCTTAAAGACCCCGAAAACTATGGATTTGACAGTAATATCGGTCATTTTTGACATTTTGTTTTTCACCCCTTCTCACCCCCCCATGTTGATGGGAGCTGAACTTGGACTTAAACAGCATTAGGAGTGTCACTATTCAACTCAGCCACCCTGAAAACCATGCATTGGACACTATTATCTGTCGTTTTCCATTATTTTTACATGTCACCCCCTTCCCGCCCCCACACCTAGGGGTGCTAGGGGTGTCTTTAACTACAACCCTTACCCTGATCCTTACCCTAACCCTGTCCTTCCATTACCTTAACCCTCCCCTTCCAATACTCTAACCCTAACCCTCCTCTTTAATTTCCCTAACCCTAAACTCCCTTTTTCCGCAGCCTAACCCTAAAACTCTCCTCCCCGCAGCCTAACCTTAAAATAACAGCCCCTATGTTTGTAAAAAAAAACATCAGGTTTGTTTCTGGAGAGACTCTTCCTCAGAGATCTGGCTTTTATGATCCCCAGCCCCCCCACCCTCTCAATATCCTGATCCATTTATGACGGGGCCATAAACTGACAGGAGCTATAACTTGTTCAAAACCAGATCCTGGGCAAATAAAGGTCACTCTATATCCGAGAGCTGGATTACTCACTATGAATCCTAGAAGCCCACCTAGGGCCCAGCCGACAATCAGGGCCTGAAAATCCGGTCTTGTTTTGCCTTCTAGTTCTAGTAGAAGGCTTCCACACTTCACACTTAGCTTGGCACAGCGCCGCCTGCCTGTTTCCCAAACGAGCATTGCGCAACATCATGACATTGCGTCAATGCCGTGACGGGCCCTGTCGGATTTTATTTAAGGCAGACTGCTCTCATCTTTTCCTAGAGAGAAGAGCACAGAACTGAGCAGTTGACTGAGGGAGAGAGCAGAGAGACGAGCACCTTCGGTCCCGAAGCAGCAGCTGAGAGAGAGGGAGAGAGCACCCGAAGCAGGAGGGTGTCACGAACATTCGCGGCAGACACCGCACTAATCCGCTCCATGGTCTGTCTGCAACATTCTCCCCTCGGTGGTCCCGCATCCCTGGCCGTCGGAGGCTGTCACCAGCACAGTGACAGCCTCTATACTCACCACTTGCAGCACAGTTCCCCTGTCAGCATCCCACGTGGAATTTTGGCGCCCAGCACCCCGGAGCTCCGGACCGTGGGCACCGCCATCTTGCATAAAACATGTGATTATGAGCCACCAATGATTTCTTACCTGCTCCGATCCTCCAGCCAATCAGTGCACAGGGCGCACTATTTAAACGCTGCAGCACTTACCATCCTCACCAGAACAACTTGGTCTTCCAAGGTGCCTGGCTGCCTGTGTTCCTGGAGTATTCCTGCATTCCTGGTAAACCTCTGATCCTGATCCAGTCCTGGTAAACCTCTGATCCTGATCCAGTCCTGGTAAACCTCTGATCCTGATCCAGTTCTGGTAATCCTCTGATCCTGATCCAGTCCTGGTGATCCTGAGCCTGAGCCTGATCCAGTCCTGGTGATCCTGAGCCTGATCAAGTCCTGGTGAGCCTGAGCCTGAGCCTGATCCAGTCCTGGTGATCTTGAGCCTGATCTAGTCCTGGTGATACTGAGCCTGATCCTGATCCTGATCCAGTTCTAGTGAACCTGAGCCTGATCCTGATCCAGTCCTGGTGATCCTGACCCTGAGCCTGATCCTTACCCAGTCCTGTTGAGCCTGAGCCTGATCCAGTCCTGGTGATCCTGACCTCATCACGCCAACCCGGCGCACCTCGTCACGCCAATCCGGCGCACCTTAATACGGCAATCCAGCGTACTATTATTTGGACTTCCGGTATTACTACCTCACTCTGGCATAGCCGGTCCTACTTCACTGCCATTGGACATTTCCTTCCCTAATACAACCATTGTTCGTTGCTCTGTATTCCATGCGACAAACTTACATTAAACCCGCTTGCTTTCAATTCACACCAGCTCGTCCAATTACTCCCCTGGTTCCCGACACAGATTCACAAAACCCTCTAGCCGTGACAGTTTGTTCTGGTCCTATGAATCCTACCGGGGAAAACCACCAAGGGACATTGCCTACCTTGGCAGAGAGACTTGAGCGACAGGAAGCTACAATTGGTCACGTAATATCCTGTTTACATGAATTGGCCAATCAAGTGGGTGCCTTTCAGCACGCAGTGATACATCAGAACCAAACTCCTGATTCATCTTCTGCTTCAAGTGGTCCAAGAATTTCCTTGTCTACTCCCGCTAAATATGACGTTATCCAAAGTCATGTCGGGGATTTCTGAACTTATGCCTGTTGCACTTTGAACTCCAACCTGAGAAGTTTCATTCTGATAAAATTAAAATAGCGTACATAATTTTGCTACTCTCTGGCCAAGCCTTGAACTGGGTATCTCCACTTCTTGAAAAAAGTGATCCCCTTCTGGCCAATTTGAAAGAATTCCTGGAAACTTTCCAGATTATTTTCGACACGCCTGGTCGCTCTACCTCTGCTGCCACTGACATCTTACGTCTCTGCCAATGAGAACTTACTGTTGGACAATATGTGGTTCAATTTCGGACACTTGCCTCTGAGTTAACCTGGGGTGAAGACGCTTTGATATCTGTCTTCTGGAACGGTCTTGCCGACCGCATCAAGGACAATCTCATATCCTCCCAATTGCCTAATTCCCTTAACGACTTGATAACTACATGCATCCGGGTAGATGTTCGTTGTCGTGAAAGGGCTTCTGAAAGGAGGGAGGCTTCTCGTCCAAAAGGTCACTGTGTCTTCCTGCCCCAGGATTCCAACTCCACTGCTTGAGGAACCCATGCAGTTAGGTCAATCTAAACTGACTGCTCAAGAACGTCAGAGGAGGATCAAAGATAACCTTTGTTTCTATTGTGGTGAATCCGGTCATCTTCGCCTCCAATGCGCCAAACGTCCGGGAAACGGTCGCTCCTAACATCCATGGAAGAGGTGAAGTTAGGAGTACCTTTACGATCCTCCACCTCTAAAGACTGTACACTACCTGTAACTCTCATCATTAATTCCGCGGAAACACTGTTGACCGCCCTCCTTAATTCCGGAGCGGCCGAAAATTTTATTTGCAACCATATCATTGAGAAGCTTGGGATTGCAACTGAGAAAATCACCACGCCAACCTACCTCACGACAGTAGATGGCAGCCGAATTCCCAGTGGAACTATCACTCACCAAACGGCTCCTATCAAATTCCGGACAGGAATCCTTCACGAGGAGACCATCCAGTTTTTAGTTCTCTCATCAGCCAGTCTTCCCATCATTTTGGGATTACCTTGGCTCCAAACTCGTAATCCCCACATAGACTGGTCATCTTCTCAAATCATTTGTTGGGGAGAACAGTGTTTCCAGAATTGTCTGTCTGGAGTGGTTCCACAACGCCACGCCAAGCCTGCCTCCAATCCTGACATTCCTATTCACTATCAGGACTTTCGGGATGTCTTCAGTAAAACTGCTGCAGAAACTTTACCACCCCATCGTCCTTGGGACTGTCCTATTGATTTGCTACCTGGTTCTACGCCACCCAGGGGGAGAACCTATCCGTTATCACTTCCTGAGACCCAAGCGATGACTGAGTACATTCGAGCCAATCTTGCCAGAGGTTTCATCCGCCCCTCTTCTTCCCCGGCTGGTGCAGTATTCTTTTTTGTTAAAAAGAAAGACGGAGGCCTTCGTCCCTGCATCGACTAACGTGGCCTAAACAACATAACGATCAAAAATCGATATCCCCTGCCGTTGATCTCGGAAATGTTTGATCGTATCAAGGGCTCTACAGTATTTACCAAACTTGACCTGAGAGGAGCATACAATTTGATCAGAATCAGAAATGGTGATGAATGGAAGACCGCTTTCAACACACGGGATGGTCATTATGAATAGCTCGTGATGCCCTTTGGCCTAAACAATGCCCCCGCTGTCTTCCAGGGCTTCGTTAATGAAATATTCCGAGACCTTCTGAACAAATCGGTGGTAGTGTATTTTGACGACATTCTGATCTTTTCTCAGGACCTGAATACCCACCCCACCATGGTTGAAGAGGTACTGTCCGTCTATGGAAAAACCATCTGTTCTGCAAGCTGGAGAAATGTACATTTGAGACTGACAGCATCCCTTTCCTTGGTTTTATTCTCTCCGGTTCCCAGATCCAGATGGATCCCGCTAAAGTACAAGCCATTTTGGACTGGTCTCAACCTACCACCTTAAGGGGCATTCAAAGGTTCATTGGGTTTGCAAATTTCTATAGACGATTTGTACGAGACTATTCTACCATCCTTGCTCCTATCACATCTTTGACCCGCAAAGGCTCCAACACTGCGAAATGGCCTGTAGAGAGCCAACAGGCATTCCAGCGGCTGAAAGAGGCCTTTGTTTCAGCTCCAGTGCTCCGACAACCAGATGTCACTCTACCTTTCTTCTTGGAAGTAGACGCTTCCTCTGAAGGTACCGGAGCCGTTTTGTCATAGAAGTTCTCCGACGGCCAAATCCATCCCTGCAGTTTCTTCTCCAGGAAGTTCCTCCCGGACAAGAGGAACTATGCTATCGGAGAGAAAGGACTTCTCCCCATGAAACTTGCTTTGGAGGAATGGCGGTATCTACTTGAAGGAGCAGCTCATCCTGTTACAGTCTTCACCGACCACAAGAACCTGCTCTACTTCAAGACTGCTCAATGTATCAATCAGCGTCAAGCTCGGTGGTCTTTTTTTTCGCACAGTTCAATCTTCAGCTTCATTTTCACAAGAATCGCAAGGCAGATGTCTTATCTAGGCTATTCTCACCGGATGGTTCTGAGGAGAAAGAAGATCACTTCTTCTTGAATCCTGTCTCAGTTGCTACCACTCACTCTGTTCCTGTCGGTAAAACCTTTGTGCCTGTCACTCTTAGGAAGAGACTCTTGCACTGATCCCATGCCTCCAAATTCTCAGGACAAGTGGGCATCACCAAGACCTTGGCATTTATCTCCCGATGGTGGCCATCACTTTGTGAAGACGTCAAGGCTTATGTAGCAGCTTGCGCACAATGCACACAACACAAAACTTCACGAAAACCTCCTTCAGGAACTCTTCAGCCTCTGTCAGTCCCTAAAGCTCCATGGACCCATATTTCTATGGACTTCATTATGGACTTACCTGTTTGCAATCAGTACAACACCATTTGGGTGGTTTTGGACCGATTCTCAAAAATGGCCCATTTCATACCACTCAAAGGTCTTCCGTCTGCACCAGTACTAGCCCAATTGTTCATCTCTCACATCTTCCGTCTTCATGGATGTACAGAGGAAATTATATCAGACAGAGGGGTCCAGTTTACGGCTCGTTTCTGGCGAGCACTCTGCAAAAGCCTTCAGATCACTTTAAAGTTTTCCACCGCCTACCACCCACAGATGAATGGGCAGACTGAACGAGTTAATCAGGATCTGGAGACCTTCATCCGTTTGTACATCTCCTCGTCCCAGGATGATTGGGCAACCCTCCTACCATGGGCAGAATTCTCCCATAATCAGCACTATCATGAATCCCTGGACAACACTCCCTTTAAGGTGAATTACGGATATCATCCCAGGGTTCCACCCTTCTCTCTACTTCCAGCTTCTTCAGTGCCCGCTTCCGTATCAATTTTGGAAAACTTTGCAGGAATATGGAAAAAGGTCAGAACTGCACTTCTGAAAGCCTTCAAAAGGTACAAAATTTGCGCTGATCGCAAAAGAAGTGCCATTCCCCCACTTCACCCAGGGGACCGGGTATGGCTGGCTTCAAAAAACCTTTGCCTCAATGTACCATCCATGAAGTTCGCTCCTAGGTTTTTGGGTCCTTTCAAAATCAGTAAGGTCATCATTCCAGTGGCCTACAAGTTGGACCTTCCTCCTCACCTTCGAATCCCCAATTCTTTTCATGTGTCCCTGCTCAAACCGCTTGTGATCAACAGGTTTTTAGAACCTCTGAGAAAACCTTCTCGAATCACTGGAGCTCAGGAGGACGAATTCGAAGTCAAAGAGATTGTAGATTCACGAGTCCGCCATGGCCATCTTGAATATCTAGTGGACTGGAAGGGATTCGGTCCTGAGGAATGAGCCTGGATCCATGCCTCTGACATCTGTGCACCCAGATTATTTAAAAAGTTTCTTGCCAAGCATCCTGCCAAAACTCTGATTGGGCGTCCAGAGGCCACCCTTAAAGGAGGGGGTACTGTCACGAACATTCGCGGAAGACGCCGCACTTACCCGCTCCACGGTCTGTCTGCAACATTCTCCCCTCGGCGGTCCCGCATCCCTGGCCGTTGGAGGCTGTCAACAGTACAGTGACAGCCTCTATACTCACCACTTGCAGCACAGTTCCCCTGTCGGCGTAACACGTGGAGTTTTGGCGCCCAGCTCCCTGGAGCGCCGGACCGTGGGCGCCGCCATCTTGCATAGAACATGTAACTCTGACCCACCAATGATTTCTTACCTGCTCCGGTCCTCCAGCCAATCAGGGCGCACTATTTAAACGCTGCAGCACTTATCATCCTCACCAGAACAACTTGGTCTCAGTCCTGGTGAGCCTGATTCTGATCCAGTCCTGGTGATCCTGAGCCTGAGCCTGAGCCTGATCCTGATCCAGTCCTGGTGAGCCTGAGCCTGATCCTGATCCAGTCCTGGTGATCCTGACCCTGAGCCTGATCTTGATCCAGTCCTTGTGATCCTGAGCCTGATCCTGATCCAGTCCTGGTGATCCTGACCTCATCACGCCAATCCGGCGCACCTCGTCATGCCAATTCGGCGCACCTTAATACGCCAATCCGGCGTACTATTATTTGGACTTCCGGTATTACTACCTCACTCCGGCATAGCCGGTCCTACTTCACTGCCATTGGACATTTCCTTCCCTAATACAACCATTGTTCATTGCTCTGTATTCCATGCGACAAACTTACATTAAACCCGCTTGCTTTCAATTCACACCAGCTCATCCAATTACTCCCCTGGTTCCCGACACGGATTCACAAAACCCTCTAGCCGTGACAGAGGGTCGGAAGACAGGTAAGCATTTTTTACTTTTTTTTCATTTATAATAAATGATTCCAGGAGCAGCCATATTAAATATAATGAAAAAGAATAAGGGAGAGCTTAAGGGATTTTTATTACAGTCAATTAAAGATAAAAAATTAAGAAAACAATATACAATTCAAAAATAAAGCTATTTGTATAGCTATATAGTAGTTTGGCAGTAACTTTTATCGTAGACAGAAGGCTTCAGTTTTCTTGTTGTTATTTAGAGTACATATAGTTCAACGTTGAGCTTAGTATAGCTGGATAATAGGAGGGATATTCCAATATTGCAAACGTTTGTTTAATAAGTAATGATGCTAGCAGCCATATTAAATATAATATGCCACTGAGGACAGGATTTATCAGTTAGCACTTTGCACTTATTTGTAGACAATTTGAGTGGGAAACACACTTTTATGTTATCCTATGTGTATATTTTGCATATATATTTGGTACAGATTTATATTTTAATAAATGTGATTTAGTGATAAATTTTTGGCCTATATTTTGATATTTATGGGTATGTTGCAGTATATTTTTATAGGAACTGTCTGGTGTTTTGTGTTGTTTTTTTGCGCTGTATGATATTAATTTATACACAAGAAATTTGATTATACCCTAACAGGCAGTATTTTCAAAATAGAGACAGCTGAAAGATAGCTTTCATCTCTCTTTACTTCTCTTTTGCAGCGGTGACTCCCACCGGTATGTATGTATGAATGTGTGTGTGTGTATGTACAGTAAGTGTATTATATATGTATTATGCATGTATATAAATGTGTGTTTGTGTGTGTATGTACATTATAAATGTGTATTCATAGGTGTATCTATAATGGGTGCAGGGTGTGCAGTGCACACGGGCCCCTCAGAACAGGGAGCCCTGTGGCATGCATCCTGCACCCTGGGTTGGCAGGGGAAGGGGGGCTATTCCAGATCTATTTCTTCCCTCTAATATCTTCCAGAGGGAAGAAATAGATGCCAAATTAATCCCCCTTTCCTGCAGTGGGACTCTGACGATTTGTGTGGCAAAAGTGGGTGGGGCTTACAGTGCCGTTAAGCCCCACCCCTTTTCAACCCGTAAATCTGGACAGTCCTATCTCAGGTAAGAGGGGTTGGGGGCCCCCTCACTTTTAAAAAAGCGCCTCTGTGTGTATTATGTATGTATGTATGTATGTATATAAATGTGTGTGTATGTATGTACAGTAAGTGTATTATTTATGTATGTATATATGTATATATATATAAGTGTGTGTGTGTGTGTGTATTAATATGATATTTGTGAATTACAGTGACTGTTGAGAATTTTTGTTTCATGGTTACAGTTTTGACATCTATTGCAGTTTCATGTTAATTTTTTTTATACGTTATTCCGGATAAACAAGATGGCATTGCCATTGTTAAGTTACCATTCAATGATTATTAAAGAAGAAAATATTTTTAATTAACTCGTATAAACTATGTAATATTTTTTCACATGATTCCCTTTGATTGTAATTGTACACATTTATGTATTTAAAGTTAATTGAATGACTCAATAACTATGACTAAAGGAAGGGTGGATATATCGTCTCTATTGATTTGGGTTTTTATAATGTAACTACTAACACCAGTTACTAAACATTCTATTGCAGAACATTCTATCTTTTTACTGCAACCTCTTATATCAGTTAGTAAGTATTCTGTTGCAGAGCATTCTATTTTCTTAATGCAACTACTAACACCCGTTACTAAGCATTCTATTGCAGAACATTCTATTTTTTTTACTGCGACTTCTTATTTTAGTTAGTAAGTATTCTGTTACAGAGCATTCTATTTTCCTAATGTCATAAACCAGTAACAGACTATACTGTTCTAGCTGTTAAATAAAACACAGAAATGTTCGTTACACATATTTGTACAAATATGTGATAAGCCACCAGCCACCATCAAGGCCTTTCTGTATATGGTGGTCCTAACTCTAACAATGAGAGTCCCAATGTTGGGTCATATATATATGTTTCACGCACCTGTTTAACATATACCTATAAATTGATTGAGCGACCTCCATTCTGTTTTTATTCTATTTTTCTAATGTAACTGCTAACA
Source organism: Limnodynastes dumerilii (assembly GCA_011038615.1). Lineage (NCBI taxonomy): Eukaryota > Metazoa > Chordata > Amphibia > Anura > Limnodynastidae > Limnodynastes > Limnodynastes dumerilii. The sequence continues at coordinate 14,700 of WWET01001775.1, read as the reverse complement.
TCAGTTACTAAGCAGTCTATTGCAGAACATTCTATTTTCTTAATGTAACTGTTAATATCTGTTAGTAAGATTTTTTTCTTTTTTGCAGTACATTCTTTTTTCTTAATGTAACTGCTACGCATTTTATTGCTTTACAATCTACTCTTCTGAATGGAGGACCCTGCCTTAAATTTTATGCAATGACCCCATGAAAAATAAAATATTTTTGTTGAATGCAATTCCTCTATCAGAAAAGAATCATATAATTTGGTAAATATTAAAATAAATAAAATATTTAAGTGGTATGATGGCCAAATCAAAGCAGGGGAGTATCAAATCATAGTTATTGTTTAAAAATAGTAAGTTTGGAACATAATAGAGCACTTTACTATCTACAGTCAGGTGCATAAATATTGGGACATCAACACAATTCTCATATTTTGGGCTCTATACAGCACTTCAATGGATTTGAAATGAAACAAACAAGATGTGCTTTAACTGCAGACTTTCAGCTTTAATTTGAGAGTATTTACATCCAAATCAGGTGAACGGTGTAGGAATTACAACGGTTTCTATATGTGCCTCCCACTTTTTAAGGGACCAAAAGTAATGGGACAATCGACTCAAAAGCTATTTCATGGACAGCTGTGGGCTATTCCCTCGTTATTTCATCATCAATTAAGCAGGTAAAAGGCCTGGAGTTGGAGGCTGAAAAATCTAAACAAACCCAACAGACATATAGCAAAAACATTAGGTGTGGCCAAATCAACTATTTGGAACATTCTTAAAAAGAAAGAACGCACCGGAGAGCTCAGCAACACCAAAAGACCCGGAAGACCACGGAAAACAACTGTGGTGGATGACAGAAGAATTTTTTTCCTGGTGAAGAAAAACCCCTGCACAACAGTTGGCCAAATCAAGAACACTCTCCAGGAGGTAGGTGTATATGTGTCACAGTCAACAATCAAGAGAAGACTTCACAAGAGTGAATATAGAGGGTTCAACACAAGATGTAAACCATTGGTGAGCCACAAAAACAGGAAGACCAGATTAGAGTTTGCCAAACAACATCTAAAAAAGCCATTGCAGTTCTGGAACAACATCCTATGGACAGATGAGACAAAGATCAACTTGTACCAGAGTGATGGGAAGAGAAGAGTATGGAGAAAGAAAGGAACTGCTCATGATCCAAAACATACTACCTCATCAGTGAAGCATGGTGGTGGTAGTGTCATGGCATGGGCATGTATGGCTGCCAATGGAACTGGTTCCCTTGTATTTATTGATGATGTGACTGCAGGATGAATTCTGAAGTGTTTTGGGCAAAATTATCTGCTCATATTCAGTCAAATGCTTTAGAACTCATTGGACGGCGCTTCACAGTGCAGATGGACAATGACCCGAAGCATACTGCAAACGCAACCAAAGAGTTTTTTAAGGCTAAAAGGTGGAATGTTATGCAATGGCCAAGTCAATCACCTGACCTGAGTCCGATTGAGCAGCATTTCACTTGATGAAGACAAAATTGAAGGGAAAATGCCCCAAGAACAAGAAGGAACTGAAGACATTTGCAGTAGAGGCCTGCAGAGCATCACCAGGGATGAAACCCAGCATCTGGTGATGTCTATACGTTCCAGACTTCAGGCTGTAATTGACTGCAAAGGATTTGCAACAAAGTATTAAAAAGTGAAAGTTTGCTTTAGGATTGTTTAGTTTGTCCCATTACTTTTGGTCCCTTGAAAAGTGGGAGGGACATATAGAAACCACTGTAATTCCTACACCGTTCACCTGATTTGGATGTAAATACCCTCAAATTAATGTGGAAAGTCTACAGTTAAAGCACATCTTGTTTGTTTCATTTCAAATCCATTGTGATGGTGTATAAAGCACAAAATATGAGAATTGTGTCGATGGGCCTGATCCAGAGCTACGACCGCAAGCGAGCGTACGCTCATCGTAAGCGAAAATTCGTGAAAAAATTCGCACCGCGCATGCCCAGTATGACAGCTTCCGGTCGCTTGGACGTCATGAGCGAATAGCGGTCGTATTGTGAGCGAAATATTCGCTCGAGGGGCGTGCGTTCACTACGACTGTCGCCTGGGCGCTCGTTTTACTACACGGAGGCGGGGATAGCCATTTAAATTGTACAGTATGGGCGTGCTAAGCCCGTACGCTCAGCGTATTCTGTGCGAAATTTCGTACGGCCGACGGTCGTACCCAGTGTAGGGTATAGGCGCCGTAAGCAGGTACTTTACTATGGGAGTGTTAGGGGCGTGCATGTTTATTCGCACGGTCGAACGTACGCATTTGCCCGCCGTGCGAATTTTCGTAGCTCTGGATCAGGCCCGATGTCCCAATATTTATGCACCTGACTATAATTAAAGCGATGTGATTGTAGGTCCGTATGGTCAGATTGGGACATTTATACTTTCACCAACTGAATCACAGCTGTATCGTTGCCAAATTTTGACCTGTTTCAAATAGTTTCAGGCTGCAGTGAGTTAAGCTTAGGGTTGGGGCTCAAGAAGGGAGGGTTATGGCTTAATGGGAGGTTATGGTTAGGCTGCAGGACTTCAAGGGTTATGGTTAGGGCTCAAAGAAGGAAAGCTTAGGTTTAGGGCTGAAGAGGAAGGTTAGGGTTAGGCTACAAGAAAATGAGGGTTAGGGTTAGGGATGGGTTAAGGTTAGGGTTAGGATAAATGCTATGAGCAGTATTTTTCCTCTGGTGATAAAACATGCAGCGCGACAACTGGTCATGATAGATTTTCAAGCAACTATTAAAGTAAATGTATTACTTTGCTTCACTTATCCTCCCTTCTGGCTGTTCTTCCCTCATTAAGTTATCCCAAATCATTTAATCAAGAATGAATGATTAAGAGGCCTGAAATGCATTCTGAGAATGATCCTTTTGTACATAGAAAAGTACTGAAACCATATCTTAAATAATTTAAATGTCCTGTTTCCTCCTTATTTTCTTGTGGACATTTTTAATATTAGTTGACTTTTGTTTGTATTTTTTTTTGTATAAAAAGTCTGCAAGAATTAATGTTTATAACTTTTTAGAATGTTCTCTTTTATAGACACTTTATATATGCATTTATCTCATTCTTGTCCCTAAATTTTTGCAAGGAGAAACATTAAAATTTTTTAAGTGATACAAATAAAAACATGTAATTGATACATTACAATATGTAAACCAGAAAAAACTAAAAGCACATGCTTTGTAATAAAAAAAAACAATGAAAAGGTATAATACAGTAAAAGTGCTTTTTTAAGCACAGTCTAAGTGCTGAAAAGGTTATAAGAAGAAAGCAAGACTGCAACCAGAAAAGTCTTGTCCGGCAGCTCAGTCTTAATTCATTGTCAATGTATATCTTATAGTAAAATATTCTAATTTGCTGGTACCTGTGTCAAATGCTTTACAATCAAAAAACATAATACACAAAATGGAAGTTGCTCAGATCAATTTATAGGTTAATGCAAACAGGTGCATGAAAGGCAGGGGGGTAATCTGCTAGTAACAGAAACAAAGGAAAGTATATGCCTCAGCATTATTGCCATTACAAGCACCAATAGTAGGAAGAGAATGCAGAGTATAAATAATTTTATATTGCGCAATGAATTTACGAGTGAGGTTGTTCTCAGAGTGTTGAATGAGCTATGAATGTTGATTAGGACAATTTGATTGAGAAGTTATAATTATCTCACATGTAATATCCTATAATTGTCAATCTTCTGGGGATTAAGAGGTTTAATAAATTATCTTCCAAGCAATGTCCGACCAGAATAATACTTATATTTACAGCAGGAACGTTATAACTACCTACATTTGTAGTCATCATTTATTTACCTAGTATCTAATAGTATCTTCTATAATTCTATAGGTGAATGGGGGGAAATATACATATAGGGGTTTAGATTTAATTAAAAGTTAGTTTATGGGCTTCAAACATGTCACAAACAACTAGGGAATTATTCCCTTTAAAGACCGGATGTACGCAATCTACGTAACGAAATGCTACGTAGATAGTGTAAAATAGTTACTACGCATGTGTAGTAGCTAGATTCAGAAAATTAGGCGCGTATGTAAAAAAAATACGGGGTTGTGAATCCGCCCCTTAATACTTTGGCATTTTTTAATAAAAACATCTAAAATCAACATGCAAATCAATATGGGTCCATAGACATTCAAATAATGAAAATGGCCAAAGTAATTTTAAAATTGAGTTTTGACCAAATTGGTCCGTATTTACAAAAAAGTGTGTGATCCCTAAGTGTGGCTACACATGTATCTACAACTAATTCCCCACTTCCCTCCCCTGTTTTTTAGTTCCTAACGGCACTTACTAGCACCATAGGGCACTCTTAGCTACCCGCACATAGATTCACCAGCCCTCCCTCCCAGCCTAATTTACATCCCTCCCCCACCCACTTTCCAGAAGTAACCCCCCCCCGACACGCCTACTCTTACCTTAAAAACGAGTTAATATCTGTACATAACCCCCTATGCAAACTGCCCAGTCTATATGATCACGCATGTGCAATGGCTCCGTACAGAATAATACAAACCTAAGAAGCATCAGATTCTTAGATGTGAATCAGGGCCGTTGAGTTTAATTCTGTGCCTTAAGACAGTGCTCCCCAACCTCAGTCCCCAAGGACCACTAACTGCATGTTTTCCAGGTGTCACTGCTGGAGCACAGGTGTGTTCATTACTAACTGTCACATTTTAAAAGCTCCACAGGTGCCGCTCATTATATCACTTGTGATTCTTTAAGGAAACCTAGAAAATATGGGCTGTTAGTGGTCTCTGAGGACTGAGGTTGGGGAACACTGCTTTAAGAGATCTGTAAGGGGGCGTGCCAGTACTCTATAAGTAGGAAGTTAAGAAAAGTGGGGCGGGGAAAGGTTTGTAAATAGGGCAGTATGGGCGGCACGTACTTTAGCAAAATCAAAGATACGCACTGAGAGGTAAGGTCGCCCTATGTGCGTAGGTCGGCAGTACAATCGTCTCTTTTCTGGTTGGGCTCTCAAATCAATTGCTTGATGCAATTGAAGCAATCAATCCACTGAAGAATTAAGTCTCCATGCCGAATCTCAAGTATTTATCCCACCCTAACCCTTATTCTAATTCTTACCCTAACCCTTCTCTCTATGGGCCTGATTCAGACCTACGCCGATGGGCTGTGCTTACTAAAACACACCGTATCCGCGTTCACTTACCCCGACACTCCCCCTGTGCGGGCGTATGGCCCCTCCCTTACGCCGGCTGAAGGCTACCCTAACTCGCACAGGAGCGTATGGCTGCCTAGTCCGCCCTCCCACCCTCAGCCTGACCCTAAGACTCCCTTCCCTGCAGCCTGACTCTAAGACTCCTTTCCCCGCAGCCTGATCCTAAGACTCCCTTCCCTGCAGCCTAACCCTAAAAGTCCCCTTCCCACAGCATGTCCCTAAACCTCCTTTCCCTGTAGCCTGACCCTAAGACTCCCTTCCCTGCAGCCTGACTCTAAGACTCCTTTCCCCGCAGCCTGATCCTAAGACTCCCTTCCCTGCAGCCTAACCCTAAAAGTCCCCTTCCCACAGCATGTCCCTAAATGTCTTCTCCCCACAGCCTAACCCTAAGACTCCCTTCCCTGCAGCCTGACCCTAAGACTCCCTTCCCTGCTGCCTAACCCTAAAACTCCCATCTCTGTAGCCTAACCCTAAAACTCCTCATAAAGCCCTACACACCTGTCCGGTCGGTTTCGGCGGGTCTGTTGTGTTGTGATGGGTCTGCATCAATTCTTACCCATTCATAATTTTTTTTAATAGCGCTAATTTAAACAGACAGACGAAATTTAGCTTTTGGCTGTTTCTTTTTCAGAAAAAAGTTTTGCTATGGAGACGGCATCCCATACTAAATCTGTATCAATGTTATTCAAATGGCAACAGCATGTCATAACAATATTACTAATTATGTGACCACAATCACTTAGAAGAAATTGTTTGCTTCTGTCTCCTCTGTGATGGATGTTCTGCCCTGAAGACTTTATGGATGTTGATAAATGTTTCTTATTATTCACACAAGTTTCATCATGATAGATTGTTTCCAGGGGACTTGATTTATGGTAATTTATTCAGCCTTCCCTATATTGTATAGAAGATTATATACATCGAGGATCGTTTTACTATCTATGTATTAACTCACTGATGATGGCAGCCGTTTACTGCAGAAAATAATGCAGATATGATATAGATGAGGGGTACATAGGGGGTAGGAGCATGCAACTGTAATTTTAATTAGAAGAAATAGAAGACGGCATATTTCATTAAACATGTCGGGGGCTGCTGAATGGCTAAATGTTCTTAGTTGAACTTTGGATCAAAGTCAATAAAACATGTCAATAAAACAGCTGATAACAGAACTATTAAAGCAAGTTGGTTTATGCACTAAGCTCGGGTATTTGTAACCAAGCCAGGAAGTGTTCCAGGAATCTCAGCAGTCATGTGACACCCAACTTGTTATAGACATAGGATACTGACCATGGTGGTTTATTGTCCCAGCAGAGGCTGCCCATCTGTTTACAGCTTAAATGTTAATAGCCCCCCCAAAAAAACACTATGTTGCGGTGGCTCATTGGACAGAACTTCCAATAATATCACGTCTATAGTTCAGTGGGCAAAAATAAAAAAAATTATAATAAAAAAATGATATATATTGAGTCAAAGGGAACTTATGCAATAGACTTGTGTAAGTCCCCCTCTGTCCATAATTATGTATCAGGCCCCTGTTCTTTCTTTTGAAGATTCAAGAAGCATTTCTCATCCAGCAAGAGGATGGTCTTCTGCAGAAATATATTTGCCATTTTATTTTCAAACTCCTGCTATCAGGTTTACATTAATCCATTAATTATAGAATAAAGCTTCTGGCGAAATTCTTATTAAAAAAAATTGTTGCCAAGTTTGACAGGCAGCCAAACATCAGGGTGTGTCATGTGGATGGCCCACATTTTATCACAGCAATGGGAATCGCTACACTAGTAATTACACAGTAGTATTGAACAAGGTAAACATATAACAGACCCGGAGATTAAATCTAAACCATATAAGTGATAGCACTTCCTAAAAACCTGTGCTTACAGAAGATTAGCTCTGATCATTTTCCTGGATAATGGTATAACAGGAACACTGGTGATTAGATACGGGCTTAATAAGTACAGGGTAACCTTGAGTGCAGTAAAATTTGACGATGTTTGGTAATCAATGCTAATATCAGGGACTGGGAGTAAACATGAACTCTAAAGGCTGGATTTACAGCACCGGACGTATTGCATTTATATCCGGTGTTTACCGTTTTTGACTACAATTTATGTAATCTACGTATCTTTTCGATATGTATATTGCGTATATGCTGTCTGAAAGAGCAAGAATCAGTTATAGCGCTGTAAATATCATATTTTCTTACTCTCTTTGGTTTACAGATATCATTTCTGTGAAAGGGAGGATTAAGATTGAAACTATACTGGAAAACGTAAGAATGTGAACCTGTAGTAAACAATCCGTGTATTCATTTCATGTTCTACCACATAGGATAAAAAAATATTTGAACTATAGTGCAATAGTTTAAAAGTTTCACCCCCACATTTCCATACCACCACCTCTACACTCACATACCACCACTTTTACATCTCTATACCACTAATTCTACATCTCCATACCACCACTTCTACATCTCCATACTACCACTTCTATACTCACATACCACCACTTTTACATCTCTATACCACTAATTCTATATCTCCATGCCACCACTTATACACTTCGGTACCACTAATTCTACAGTACATCTCCATACCACCAATACTACAATCCAATACCACCACTTCTACACTCACATACCACCACTTTTACATCTCTATACCACTAATTCTACATCTCCATGCCACCACTTCTATACTCACATACCACCACTTTTACATCTCTATACCACGAATTCTATATCTCCATGCCACCACTTATACACTTCGGTACCACTAATTCTACAATACATCTCCATACCACCAATACTACAATCCAATACCACCACTTCTACACTCACATACCACCACTTTTACATCTCTATACCACTAATTCTACATCTCCATGCCACCACTTCTACATTTGCATACCACCACTTCGACACCTCGGTACCACTAATTCTACAGTACATCTCCATACCACCACTTCTACATTCCCATAACACCACTTCTACATCTCTATACCACTAATTCTACATCTCCATACCACCACTTCTATATTCCAATACCACCATTTCTATATTCACATACCACCACTTCTACATCTCTATACCACTAATTCTACATCTCCATACCACCACTTCTACAATCCAATACCACCACTTCTACAATCCAATACCACCACTTCCACAATCCAATACTACCACTTCTACATCTCCATACCACCACTTCTACAATCCAATACCACCACTTCTACATTCCCATAATACCACTTCTACATTTACATTCCCCCACTTCTACAGTCCCCTACTGACACATCTACATTCACATACCACCACATCTACATATCTATAGCACAAATTCTATCTCTATACCACTAATTCAATATCTCCATACCACCATTTCTACATTCCAATACCACCACTTCTACATTCCCATAACACCACTTCTACACTCATATACCACCACTTCTACATCTCCATACCACCACTTCTATAATCCAATAACACCACTTCTACATCTCTATACCACTAATTCTACATCTCTATACCACTAATTCTATATCTCCATATTACCACTTCTACATTTACATTCCCCCACTTCTACAGTCCCCTACTGACACATCTACATTCACATACCACCACATCTACATCTCTATACCACTAATTCAATATCTCCATACCACCATTTCTACATTCCAATACCACCACTTCTACATTCCCATAACACCACTTCTACATCTCTATACCACCACTTCTACATTCACATAACACCACTTCTACATTCACATAACACCACTTCTACACTTATATACTACCACTTCTACATTGCTATTTAACCACTTTTTGCAGTCCCCTACCAACACATCTATATTTTCATACCACCGCATTTCTACATTCTCATACCACCACTTCTACAGCCCTATATCGCCAATTCTATATTCTCATACTACCACTTCTACATTCCTATACCACCACTTCTACACTCACATATTGCCACTTCTACATTCCCATTTCACCAATTCCAGTCTCTTACTGACATCTATATTTTCATACCAGCATTTCTACATTTCCATTCCACCACTTTTATATCTCTATACCACCAATTCTACACCACTACTTCCTTATTTGCATAGTTCCACTCCCACATTTCCATTCTGCCACTTCCACATTCCAACACCACCATTTCTACATTGCCACACAACCTTTATTTTACATTCCCATTCCACCAATTCTACAGCTCTTTACTTCTATTCTATTCTACATTCCCATACCAACACTTCTACCTTTCCATACCACCACCTCTACACTCCCATATTGTCACTTTCACGTTCCCATACCACCATATCTACATTCTCACAACAATATTTCTAAATTACCATACCTTCACTTCTACATTCCTATAACACAATTTCTTCTTCCCACACCACCATTTCTACATTCTTATTTCACCACTTCTACAACTTCATACCACCACTTTTACATTTCTATAAACCTCTTCTATATTTCCACAACTTCTTAATATCCATACCACTACTTCTAAAAATCCATAATATCCATACCACTACTTCTAAAAATCCATAATATCCATACCACTACATACCATTACATATGCCTAAAAAAATCATCAACCAAAAAATACAAATTACAGAATCCCAGCTCTGTGATCCAACTATCAAACAACTGCTTTAAAAATAAGTCTTCGAATCACATAACTTACAAATATGTGATGTTGTTCAATCAGATATAGACCATTCGATTCAATGTTTAGTGAGATGAAGGAGAGATCTTTAGTGTATAGTACAGTGGTATTTCACATCAGAGAATATAGTCTGATTCCTTCCTAGTCCCCATTGCTCACTTATGTGAAAAACAAAATCAGTTCTCAATACAATTTAACAGTAACCTATCACCAGAACTCCTGAGTGATACTCTCCTGATCAATCAACATTCACTCAACATTACCCCATAGCGGTAACTGATTTACAGATTCATCTGGTCAGCGTCAGTGTAAGCTTACCATTTATCATTTATTAACAAAACCATTTAAATCCTTTTAAAATAATATGATTACTTATCACCTTACTAAGGTGACGATAATGAGATGAGTGTTTCTGTGTTATAGGTATTTAGGCTGGTAATAAGGACTGGCAATCTAACAAACACTGTTGTGAGTATAAGCGACTTATTTCACTGACCAATTTCAATTTTATACAATCAACCTCAGCAATATTTGTCCACAGAAGTCATTTAAACTGACATTTCCATGTCTAATGATTAGAAAGTATCTGGGTGATCCTGTTAAACCACTATAATTATGCTATATAAACGTGATACCCATGTCAGGAGCATCAGTGAAAACACTTAAGGTCAGGATAACAAGGATTCTTTAGATGACGGGGAGAACCTATTGTGTCAGCCAGGTGAGTGGAGATTTAATATGTGTATGTGGTTATATTATTTCTTTTAGCTGGTTTTGGTGCTATTGTTATGTTTAATGAATGACTTTAAAATAACAGTATTGAATACATTGTTGTAGACGCACAGGTGGTACTGTTGTTTTTATGGATGTTACTAATGATTTATATGGGAATAATACAATATGATTCTGCTTATTTGTTATACTTAATAATACCACTAAAAGGACTGGCTGGCAAAATATATCTTGAGTGGAAAGGAGCTGATGTGGCAAGTCTTCTACTGAATGGACTTACTGGGCCATGAGCAATGGTTTAAGAAAGAGAACACAAAATTTACAGGTGAATCCCAGATGGTAAAATGGTACCATTATAACACCCTATATATATTTTTTACTTTTCAGTTCAGAAAACAAAACAAGGCATAAAAAACAATACCCCAACACCTGCTCCCCTCACTGTACCACACATCACTTTGGTCCAACAGGGCTCTCATATGCATGGCCATTTTTTACATTAACAGTCTAGGTTTACTATGACGCTAGACTAATTTAATAATGTTATGGAGGGGGGTTACGCTAGCAACATGAAAATGGCTGACATTCTTTACTGGCAACAGATGCTGCAGACCCTCCAACATGACCCATTCCATTAGGTACAACATGCTCTACTCCTGAGCTTTTAACTAGAGATGAACGATGACCCCCCCATGGCTCTAAATCTTGATCATGGTTTGGCTTTGTAAAAAAAAAAAAAAATGAAATGTTTTGATTTTGTATCTGAATTTTATTTTAAATTGCTAAAAGAAAATGCTAAAATCAAGCAATGTTTATGTATTTTTGCTCCTAAAGCATTATTAATATTAAAACTATTCATTTCCAGTCATTCCTAGTCAAATTAGACCACCTCACAAGATTGAAGTTGTTTAGTACATGCTACCATACATTGTCTAGTATCTCACTCTCAACTTTGTGACATTTGTCAAATGTATTCTAATTGTTATATAACATATGAAAGGGCAATATATATGGACCCTTCCAATATATATATAT
>WWET01001774.1:286352-306910 GCA_011038615.1 Limnodynastes dumerilii | reverse complement strand
AGGGAGGGTTAGGGTCAGGCTGCAGGGAAGGGAGGGTTAGGGCAATGGAAGGGGAGGGGTAGGGTTAGAATTAGGGAAAGGGTTGGGTAGTGTTTGGCACTTACCTATCGGAGCACAGTGTTCAGATTGTAGGATTAACTTTTATTTATTTCAATCATAAATGCTGGAAGTTAACCCTTGGAGTGCCGTGTACCAGCATTACGCACAAAAACTAAACTGTTATGAAAAATATACTCCTTGCGGCAGCAGCGACTCTTAACCACGTCAGCGCCATGACTTGACCTTTCTGGACCCGACCACACAGCGTAAATTGGAAAATAGATCCCTTTCAGCGTGGCCTTTATTGCTGAGGTCTGGAGCCGAGGAAACGGTCTCCAGCAGAGCGTACATGCATGGATAGAGGCTGCAGCTGGCCAGAAGAGCTGGCGGTCTGCGGAGAAGACGCCGTTCCAAGTACGCAGCTGATTACATGGGAGGTTGTAATTACACAGACGGAGAAGCTGTGTAAAAATATCCTGCTAATTGGCTTTGTCCATCTCCAGAGAGGCCTCCCCCATGTCCGGGCACAGCTGTAGAAGAGCCAATACTAATCCAAATCCTCCCAGCTCTCTCCAGTCATTCCCACGTACAGTAACTTTCCACTACCTTTCATCATTTCTGCATTCTAGCCAAGCTGCCCTTTATTCCTTTATTTATGCTTTCACTATGTCCTTTTATAAGACAAAATGGAATATTTAAAGTTTTAGGAATGGATCCTTCCGCAGTGATCTTTATGTGATCCTAAACTCAGCACGCGCGAGAGGTGATTACTTACTTCGCACATACGGACTAAAGAACCCAAGTCCCTACCTTAAACGTCACGCACCGCCCCCACAGGAAATTACTGTACACTTAGCGTACTCCCCATCCCCCGTCCACCATGCTTACACACTAGACGCATGGCGGATCATCCCACCCTGCCATCGGTAAAGCTTCCGCCATGGAAACCTGGGTCATAAGGATCCAGATCTGTGCCAAAAACCTTAACCTTACACACGCGGAGTGCCAAAATGTGAGTGTTTTCCGTGCATAGAGTACGTAAAACGCCCATATTTCGTCCTTTTGCATCTGGTCAATAAAGTTTAAATTATGAACATGCAAACGGCATGCTGGGACTCGTAGTTTTACAGCACCGAGAGGAGCTTATCAGACCTGATCTAGAGAGACAGGTTGTGTAGACTGTATTATAGAAATGCTCCTACATGGAGGTGTCGGTTCTGGCGCTCACTGGCTATAGTCCCCTCCCCCCACAATTGATGTTTACTGTAGCGTTCAATATGTATATGTATACTAGTTGCAATGTTCAGGATAGCCTGGCAACTGGAGATATGTATGTACACTGCTGGTCTCTCGCTCTGTGCGCCTTGCTCGTCCCAACCACAAAACTTTGTTCCTCCTTCCAAAGATTGTTTGCAGCGGGGCGTGGCGATGGATAGATGAATAGAGAAGCAGAGGGGATACTGATAGTGCAGTATTTTTACTGACTACCGACGAAACGCGTTGGTCCAGCACCTTCAACTTGTACATTTTAAACAAAAAGCGCAATTTGGACGTGCATTAAATGTCCGCAACCTTTGTGAGTATTCATTCACTTGTTTTATCGCACTGGAATTTGTAATAAAAATACTGCACTATCAGTGTCCTCTCTGCTTCTCTATTCATCTATCCATCCTCACGCCCCGCTGCAAACAATCTTTGGACCGAGGAACAAAGTTTTGTGGTTGGGACGAGCAAGGCGCACAGAGCGAGAGACCAGCAGTGTACATACATATCTCTAGGTGCCAGGCTACAAGCCGCACCGCACCGTGTGGAACCGCTGCAGACGAACGGGCTACATAAACAAAGACCACCACATCGTCCGGCAGAATCCGGCATCATACCACAGAGAACAGCTGCAGATGAGCGGACAGAGACAGTAAAAAGCACCATACCGTTCTGCAGAACACCAACTGTATATTATACACTGAGTACACTGAAATAACTTTGGTATTACTTTTGTAATGACCTATAGATTTATCCAACTACTTATGTTGCATTAGTTGAACTATACAGTGTCTCATTTACTGTCCATCATTTCAATTTTGTCCTGTACTTTGAAAATTACAGTATCCTGAACATTGCAACTAGTATACATATACATATACATATCGAACTCTACAGTAAACATCAATTGTGGGGGGGAGGGGACTATAGCCAGTGAGCGCCAGAACCGACACCTCTTTGAAGGAGCATTTCTATATTACTACTTTTAGTTAAATAAGTGGATCTATTTGACAAAGGTTCAGGCAACCCTGGGAAACAAAGGGAGGGAGGCGGATTATCGCTCTGAACAGGAATATATACAATTTTGATTGTATATCCTCTGCGTATGTGTAGACTGTATATCTGCACAAATGCCCACTCATGGTGTTCCATAACATTCCTCGGAATGTCTTTATTATTTCCAGTTACTGGCAGCTTTTCCTTTTAGTTATTGAGCGTTACTGATACTTTTCAAGTTACAGTCATCTTTAGCCGATCATAAGGTCAAGTCTTTCATTGGTCAACGGAACATTAAGTAGACAGATTTAATGAAGATAAGGGTACCAGGTCAACATATGGTCAATATGGCATCCCAGGTGGACATAGATATTACCTTGTCCCTGATCCAGTGACCCAGAGCTGCTTTCATGTTGCTCCTCTTCTGTTTCTGATCTTGCCGCTTGATTAAGTCATTTGTCACATGTTAGAGTGAGGGTTGGGGTTGAGGTTAGGCTTAGGGTTGGGGTTAGGGTTTTGGTTGAGTTGGGGTTTGGGTTAGGGATAGGGTTGAGACTGGGGTTTAGCTTAGGGTTGGGGTTAAGTTTTAGCGTTAGGGTTAAGATTAGGGTTTGTGGTTGGGGTTAAGGTTCTTGCCATCTACAGTGTGTGTGAACATTACAATTTTGTATCTGACAGATGCCAACATCCCAACACTCTCAGGTAGAGCAATGGTCATGTGGTACATTTCAGATAACTGGCTGCCTTATGTCAGAGCTTTATTACACATCCTTTTCACGTCACATGACTAATCTTCTATTATTGTATGAAGAAGTAACAAGCATAGTATCTCGCTCATATATTAGATAAATCCATGCACATGACTAGGATAAGATACCGCACTAGAAATTGTGGATGTGATCCAGATTGAAACGTATGCTAGAGAATGTAATGTGTCTTTGAGTTTCCAGAACAGCGTACACAACATGCGTCTGTTCATACTTAAATGCAATACACCCATGTGACTGCCTGACGTTACAGGGGAGGAAAGGGCCATTGCAGACAGGGAAGGGGCATCGCAGAGACCGGAAGGCGTTCCTTTCACAATAAGGGCTTGTTTCTGCCAATGAGCCCATTCCTTGCCTGCGTAAGCATTCGTTATTTTACACCAGCTAAAGGACAAGTCTAGGTTTTGAATGATGTTGGCAACCAAGACTCCCCAGCTATGCGAGACCACTGTAGCAGCGTTTAACCTTGTGATCACTTCACTTAGGGTATGGAAATGCTGCTTATGTTTTGTGCTGACAGCAATATGTAACAGCTATATTTAATTTGATTAATTACAGCGAAACCTTGTATGATATAGATATAGAACCAACATTGTCGTTATTTATAACAGTGGAATAATCCTGCACTTGCAGATGCATGAGTAAAGAGCATAACTTAATTGTGATGGGTGTGGGTCCCCGATAACAATGGCCCTATTTCGATAGGGCCATTTTCCAGTCAGTTTCTGGCTGGGATATCGATTGCTTATGCCTCAATGAGGCATAGCAATCGATCCTCGGAGCTCCGATAGGCAAGGTAAAAATGTACCCCAACCCTTTCCCTAATTCTGACCCTAACCCTCCCCTTCCATTATCTTGACCCACAGCTGACCCTAACCCCCCCTTTCCCGCAGCCTGACCCCAACCCTCTCTTCTCCCTAGCCTGACCCTAATACTCCCTTCTTTATAGCCTAACCCTAAGACCCCCGTCCCCGCAGCCTGACCCTAACCCTTCCCTTCTATGGCCCTAACCTTAACCCTCCCTTCCTAAGAGCCTAACCTTAACCCCCCAGCGGCAGGTCTGTGGCGGGTGCGGCGGGTCCTGCGAAAATTAATGGGTGAGTATGGCGATTGACACACTCACCCATTCATAAAAAAAAATCTAAAATGGGCGCTATTCGAAAAAGAGACACCCGAAAAAGGAACTTTCGGCTGTCTCTAATTCTAAAAGGCAGCCCATTGGAGCGGGGACTTCCACCGATTGTACTTGTGACTATAAACACTGCACTAGTGTTCATATCCAGAGCCAATCTTCAGAGCACATCAGGCTCACACCTTAATGGCCCATTTTTTTTTGAAGGCTTGTCCAGACACAGAAGGCGTTTCAGTGTGGATCAGACCCCATAGATGGTTGCCACCAAAGTTACCGATTCTGCCCGAACATCTGTTGGCAAGTGGTGGTAACATTCTGGAGTGATGATTGCCATCGACTGCTCAGGAATTCTTTTCACGGTAGTTCTTTCACTTACATTAAATCCAAGTCCATGTCTGACATAGAGATTTTGTTTCAGGGACTTTGTGGAAGAAAAATTGGGCAGTAAATACGTTGTGGGACGCTCCCTGGATTTTGCAGCATCGTATGAGGAGTCTGGGCCTGCCACCCCAATGTTCTTCATCTTGTCCCCTGGCGTGGACCCCCTGAAGGATGTTGAGAAACAAGGTAAACGTGTTGTAGTCACCCAGCATATCACGTGAATATTAAGACATGCAATTGCATTCGGATTTTCAATTACATGGTTGCATGGGTTTGTTCAGTCATCATCTAAATTACTATCACAGGACAGTTCCATTAACCAGCATTATATCTCTTTGTGGATACAAAGGTCCTGATCGTCATTTAATAAAGGCAGGGGACTCTTGCATAAGTCGCCTGAAATGTAATGTCTGTGCATGCACATGCCAGCAGTTACACTACAGATCCCCTAGCGCACGGAACTGGGGGCACTAATTAAGTGTTGGGGGTAGCGATCAGCAGTTCCGCCCGGATGCAGACCTGTGCGGGGAAGTTAAGGTAAGGTTCTGGAAACGTATGTGTCCAGAACTTCACACAAGTGATGGGAGTGACAGGTGAGGGCAATCCTCTTTTCTGTGTGGACCCCAGGGGCCAGATTTACTAAGAGGCGAGTTAAATCGCCAGTGAAAGTCACCGTACATCGGCGTAGTTGAACGGCAAGTTTTTATTTTTTTAAACTCTCCGGACTTACCAAGGGGTGAGTTTCACCAGGCTATACGTGTTATCATAAACTCCGGTGAGTTTGCGTTAAACTCGCCAGAGTTCACATCATATACACTATATAAATGCAGGTTGCTTCCTGATTGGAGGGTGTACATATGGAGGGGATTATCTGAATTTGTCAATGATCCAAAACTTAATTGAAAGTCCTTTTTAACAGTTGTGTTAAATATGTGTTTTTATATGTTACATTACTTTTTTGTGTTTTTTTATGTTTGACACATTATTATTTGATTGTTTAATACAATTATCTTTAAAAAGCTGTATACAGCAGGTTGGCACAAAATGCCATTGTACATTAATTAACAATAACCATCAGTCGCTAGCCCTTGTAAGGTCATTTTAAAAGTGATCACTTGCTGAGCAATTGCCAGCGATTTCATCATACTCTCCACACACAGCCCCCTCTATTTTCTCTGGTGAGTTTTGGCCCATTATCCCGCGAGTTTCAAACTCGCCCCTTAGTAATTTCAGCGAATGTTCTGAATGTAAAAAATCCCCAGAGCAAGTTGAACTGCAGCGAGTTTGAAAATCCATCATCTCCAGTGAGTTTGGTGTGAGTTTGCATTAGTAAATAGTTTAAACTCGCCGGTAAATACAAGCAATCTCCGGCAAGTTTCACAAACTCACCCTTAGTAAATCTAGCCCCAGATCTCGCTGCACACAGAAATCTAGATCAGGTCCAAAGTGTTTAGTCTGTGGCATCTTGTGATATTCTATAAAATAGACATTTGCTGAAGCCACAGAATTAAAGTCAGCCTTCAGCAGCGTATCTACCTATATAATGGGTTTCTGGCTTCCAGCTATCTCAGAGTCTGCCAGGCTGACATAACATTGCACAGTGTTTCCTGCTGCCTGTGTGTATATGCAACTGTCTGTCCATCCTCCCACTAATGAGACATTATCTGCTACATCACTGCTATGAAACTCATCATCACCGTTTCTCTATTTCTCAGGCAGGAAACTGGGTTACACGTTTGACAATCAGAATCTCCATAACGTCTCCCTGGGGCAAGGACAGGAGATTGTAGCTGAGCAAGCTCTAGACCTGGCCGCAAGAGAAGGACACTGGGTTATTCTTCAGGTACTCAGCTTCACGCTGCTTACATCTAGTGTGATAAAGGGGAATACAAAATCCAGATTCAGGGAATTTCTGACCTGACTTGTGACCACACAGGACATAACCAATAACTATACCTCCAACACCGTCAAATTTGGTCAATACCCCAAAGGGGATGAAGCCAAACCCTCCACGGGTGTATTTTACCCTTAATACCTCTCCACAAAATACCCTTTCAATGCTGTCATTTGTTATTTAAAGGAGGGGAGACGCCTTCTTAAGAAGGAAACTATGCACGGTAAGATAAGGTAGTCCTATGGCACTCTTAGGCGTGAACACGATACATAATTATTGACCTCTGACACCTTTTGAATCACCTATTCTTGAGAGACGACAAATGTAAAATCTTGATGCACAGTGGCACATATAGCTGACTTATTGAAGTAAGTTAATGACCTCATTGTCTAAGTATGATATAAATACTGTCTACGTGTATTTGCAGAGAAGGCATGAAGCAGGTCTTGCACGGTTGTCTCAAGTTGCCTTAGGACTCAAAGTAGACTACAGTCAGGTTATTTCGGGCCCACTTGCAAAGGGAGGGCATCTATTCCCCATTTCTACCGCCGTCGACATCTATTAGCTAAAATGCCACTTCAGTCGCGTTGGAACTAGGCTAATATAATCCTGGAGTCTCTTCATTTTCATACATTGTTGCTTCACTGAGTTACAATCAGGTTGTAAATTGAGAAATGAAGGTTGCTTCGGTGATGACTCTGCATGTTGTACAGACGGGCCAAGGCCGAAATCCAGCAACTATTGCAAAATGAAGACGCTCAGGAAGTATTCACAGACAGATTTTAGACATCATGGGAGTGATAATCCAATGACTATGGAGCAATGATTCCCATTACAAACCTGTACTTTATATTACTCTGGTTTAGGATCAGTGAGTTATAACTATAAAATAAATGAACTAGATTTAATATCAAAACCTATATAGTGTAGATAATAATATACCGTTTTGTGTGTGTTATAAGCATGTTACATTATATAGGGGCTTCTGTAGTCATTCCGCAGCGTTTTCTTTATGGATTTTGCAGCTTTTATTCCAGTGTCGGACACAATTAAATACATGGCGGACCTACATTTTTAGCACTGCGATGTTTCACAATGCCGAAAGTTGCTTTTCAGCTTTCCCTATTTCTAATGTGATACATCACAGATTTTTTTTTTTATGAATGGGTGAGTTTGCAATTAGCATACTCACCCATTCATTTTCGGAAGGGTTTAGGATTAGGCTGTGGGGAGGGACTTAGGGTTAGACTGCGGGGGGGGGTGACTTAGGGTTAGGCTTAGGGAGTGGGGTTGCTTACCTTTCGGAGCACTGTGTTCGGTGCTCTAGGGGGGTCGATTTCCATGCTTCATCGAGGCATAAGCAAGCGATATCCCAGACAGTTCGGAACTGGCTGGGAACAAACGGTCCTATCGCAACAGGGACCCACACTCCATTTTTGGGGACCCGAAGCTTAAATTGTTATGGGGGCCCCTTCACAACCAGCAACATTAGGGCAACATCCAACAAAGTCCAAAGGCCTAAATGGCAGAAAAGGGGCCACACAGTGAGCCTCTTCCCACCGGGATCATAACAACCATCCTCTGCTTGGAGCAGTAGATAGAATGTCTTCAGACCAGCAGTGATCAGAGGGGGTTTCCGGATATTCAGAAACCCCCCCTAAGTAGAGCATATTCTAAGGGCAATATTAAGTTCTTCAACCCAGTTGCTCATGATTGTATTACTAAAATAACTTTAACTAATAACTTGTGTGTTCACACCTAAGAAGCAGACACTTCTTAGGTGCGTATATTTAGTAAATGACCTACTATGCATGTGTAGTAGGTTAGTTACGCAATCTACGTACCAGTTAGGTAAGTAGATTGCCTCTGTGCATTCTTTAAAGACTGCATGGAGTAGTTTTAGTAGGAAGAGGTGGTGTAATGCCTCCTCAGGGGAGGGATTAGGTAGAAGTGGGAGGGGAAGGGATTTAGATTAGCTGGGGAGAGCAGGGTAGAGGTGTCTGCATGGTTAGATAAGGCAGCCCTATGGTACTCGTAAGTGCCATAAGGTACCTAAAAATAGGGGGCGGGATAGCGACAGGACGGGTGAGTTAGGTGCGGATCTGTCCACACCTAATTCACACGTATCTGTGAATACGGTCCACAGACTTTAAAAACTCCATTAATTTTGTGGAAAAATGCACATTTAAAAAAAAATGGCTGAAAAAATGTTCTTTCAGAGCCCCTCCGCGATTATAGGCCATGACGTTTAAGCTTCATTAGTTTCATAGTAGATCCACCACCGTTCTCACTTGCAAAATATGAAACCGCTATTTTTTTTAACAACTAATGATGGTGATTTTTAAGTAGATAAAAAAAACTGAAAAATGAGTCAAATGGCGCATATTTTGCCTTCATCCACTTGAAACTGCAAATTAGGCCAAAAACACGCTCAACTCAGAGTCAGATCCATAATAATGAGTGCGTCACCTTATCCCCTGACTCGTATGTCTATGCTGCTGTTACAGAACATTCATCTCGTGGCTAAGTGGCTGGGAACTCTGGAAAAAAATCTGGAACGTCACAGCGAAGGGAGTAACCCAAATTTCCGGGTGTTTATCAGCGCAGAGCCTGCCGGCTCACCCGATGGACACATCATTCCACAGGGTATCCTAGAGAATTCCATCAAGATTACCAATGAACCACCCACCGGCATGCACGCAAACCTCCATAAAGCCTTGGATAACTTTAACCAGGTAACACAACCTCTGCTCTATGACTGTTACCAGACATAGACGCCCCAAGCCGTGACACATGTCTAAAGCTTAAATGACCTGCACCATAATGGTATGGAGTTGGGGTGACTAAATAGGATTTTCACATGATTTATTAACATATTGATCAATTTAAACAGCAAAAAGGAATTAGAATATGTAGAAAGCTACAAGATATTCACCACTAGAACCTGGTTGTAACATAAAACCACAAGTATTTTATCAACAGGACCTGGTCGTAACATAAGACCACAAGTATTTCACCACCAGTACCTGGTCATAACATAAAACCACAAGTATTTTCATCACCAGGACCTGGTCGTAACATAAAACCACAAGTATTTTCATCACCAGGACCTGGTCATAACATAAAACCACAAGTATTTTCATCACCAGGACCTGGTCGTAACATAAAACCACAAGTATTTTCATCACCAGGACCTGGTCGTAACATAAAACCACAAGTATTTTATCACCAGTACCTGGTCGTAACATATTCCTCCAAGATACTCATAGACTACAGGTATACAGCCAGGAAATTGTTCCAGAGATACCAGACTAATGGCTGATGCTCTGTCTCCTAGCTCATTCATTACTATAAGATCTTGTGATTAACGATGCTTCTTTTTAACCTCCACATAGACAATGCTCCCAACACAATGCCTTGCACTGCATTATGGGAAGTCCAGGTGTCATGACCTTATAAGATGACATAGAAAATGTAAAATCTAATATGGGGCACCACTAGACAAGAACTAGGACTCGATGGGAGATTATTGCACCCCATAATCCATGTCTTTATACACAGGACACGTTGGAAATGTGCAGCCGGGAAACCGAGTTTAAGAGCATACTCTTCGCCCTGTGCTACTTCCACGCTGTTGTGGCCGAGAGGAGAAAGTTTGGTCCTCAGGGTTGGAACCGTTCTTATCCCTTCAACACCGGAGATCTCACCATATCGGTCAACGTGCTGTACAACTACCTGGAGGCCAATGCTAAGGTAAGGCGTCCATGATGAGAGGCCCTTACCCAAAGCCCCCGCTGCTGTGTAACCAGGACATTTTAGAATAGGGTCCCCCCCATTGGACGGGTTGCACTTTGGAAATGCATAGTATTAGATAGATAGCAGCCAGTTCCTACTTTATAGGTTCCTGGTGTGTAACCCATTGTCCCCTATTAGCCAGTGAAAATGGCTTCCCCCCTGATCATACTAATGTCACATGAATTTCACCCCGCTACCCACTGTATTGACATCGCAGTCAGGGCCGGATTGAGGGCCATTGTGACATGGGGCTGAAAACGATCAAGGGCCCACACTATATAGAATGCTTTGCAGGAAGATGTCAGTCCCTGACATTTATCCTTATGCACTGCAGGGGGAGGCCTGGAGATCTGCAGTGTGTGAGGGCCTATTTTCAAATGGAGGCCTGGGACTGTAGTCTCATTAACCCCATTGTTCATCTGGCCCTAATCCCAGTGATGTGTTTCCTGCTTCCTGTCCTGTATACATTGCGGATTGTGTTCACACCTAATGAGCAGAAGCTTCTTGAGTGCATATATTTAGTAATTGACCTACTATGCATGCGTAATACGCAATCTACGTACCAGTATTTTAAGTAGAAAGGGCGGCGTAATGCCGCCTTGGGAGTGATTAGTTAGAAGTGGGAAGGGGGAGGGGAGGGATTTAGATTAGGTGGGGGGTGGGGTGGGGAGAGGCATTGTCCGTGCGTGGTTTCTTTCTTAAGAAGGAAACTCCGCACGGTAAAATATGGTAGCCCCATGACACTTGCAAGCGCCATAAGGGGCCGTATTCAGAGATTCATTTTTACGTGGAGTTGCGTGCGTATTTTTAGGTACGGTATAACTGCACATGTGTAGTAACTTTATTTACACAAGTTACGTAGAATATACGCACATAAGTGCTTCAGGCTCAGACATGTGAACACACTTGGGGACATACGTACAGTTGGGCGGTGTAAAAATACGTACTTGAAAATTTACACGAAAGTTCATTTAATTGAACGCTTGAGGGCGCGGTTATACTGAACCGCACGGGCGGAAGACATGTACACACGTAAGTACACGCATAAAGAGCAGAGTGGTCTATGGAGGTGTGAGTCTAGAGAGAGGGCAGTGTCTGGGTGTTGCCTTGCATATAATTGCGTACTTTTAAAAAACGGATCTGTGAATACGGCCCAAGATACCTAAAGACGGCGGGCGGGACAGGGGCGAGACGGGTGAGTTAGGTGCGGATCTGTCTAATCTGTGAAGACGGTGCTGCAGTCTCACTAATTGAACGTCTATGAGTAAAAGATGACCCGTTTCCTCTCCAGTTATACGGAGATGTTCCATTACATTTCACACACACATTACAGCCGGGATTAAGCAATTTACAGCACTCCAGCTGGGAAGATTTCACTTCACATGATCTCAGCTGTTAGATAACATGGGTAATTTGCTTGGAAGGACTTCTGAATGCTGCTCTGTACGATGTTAAACACGAGAGGTTTGGAGCGGGCTGCGTTACTTATGAATAGAACATCGGAGAAGACCAATGTATTGGGGGGGGCAAGGTGAGGCATTATGGAAGGCGTTAGCATAACCCGGCTATTTCTGTTTAATCTTCTCTTTTCAGTTTTAATATTTCACGCTTTTAATAAATCTACGGTATCTTGCAGGAATACAACACATTGTTATAATCAGAACAGAGACGAATGTATCGCATCCAGCCACAGACAATAAAAAGATAGCCATCTCTTTACTCTTGCTAAGGATTGTGGGATATACTGTAGATGATCACATGGGCTTTTGTTGGGAAGGTTGTATATATAGGAGAAATTAGATTATAAATCACATATGTCTCAATATAATAAATATGTCGGTGGCAAAATAATAACAATAGGCTAAATGTCAGGAAAACAACAACATATATAGTCTATTGTTATTATTTAGTACCGACATATTCATTATAATGAGACACATGGAATTTACAATATAATTCTATGTAATATCTAATTGTTTGTGTATATTACCAGTATTGTAGTTTAGAATAAAGTAATATTTTAAGAGCATGATGGATTTTTGTTTTTTGTTTTTGGTATTTAACCTTTTTGGGCCAGATCTAGACTTCAGATAATTCCCCAAGTAATATAGGTTTTAATTGTATTGGGGTCATTTATACACACAGCAAATCCATGCTAACTGATCGGATTGTGACCCAGCCAATCATAAGACCAATGCTTCCAACATAGTGGGCGGGGCCGAGTTCACCAGTGGGTGTTTCCTCTTAGTCAATGTACAGTATCGGCACAGGAAATTGAAGGTAACGGCTGGAAGTACACCAATGGCAGCTTTTAATACACATAGGTACAGTTGTCTGGGTAGCGCAAGCGAATCGCTCCGAACCTTTTACTCATGGGTCTTATCACATTAAATACAGAATCGGGATCTGCGCCTCTGAATAATTATCCACGTCCCGGAATGGTGTAGACTTTAAATAGAGTTGCTGCCAGGTTCCATAGTGCTTGTGCCCGGTCTGCTCTTATCCCCTCCATGTCTGTGTGTTTCAGGTTCCCTATGACGATTTGCGCTATCTATTTGGCGAGATCATGTACGGAGGTCATATCACGGATGACTGGGACCGGCGACTCTGCAGGACCTATCTGGAGGAGTTTATTAAGCCTGAAATGCTGGAAGGGGAGATGTTCTTGGCTCCTGGGTTCCCCCTTCCTGGGAATGCGGATTACAATGGTTATCATCAGGTAGGACATGTGCCATCTAGTGTCCATTATGCAGTTTACACAGTGCTGACATCTCCAACCAAATTCTACAACATGGAGGTCAACTTCAAGTGTGACATTGCTGATCCTGAGAGCAGAGCCGTAGCAAGAAATCTTAGCACCAGGGGCAAAAATGGCCCTAACCTTAAATTAATAACTAGTTTAACCTTCAAAATGAACTTACGGGCGCCTCACTTTGACTTTGCGGCCTGGGCGACTGCCCCTATCGCGCATTCTAGTAACGACCCCGCCTTAAAGCTTATAATCGCGATCCTAGATCCATGTCCAGAACCCTACCTTACCTGGTCAATACCTCCCCTCGCCCCCAATGTATACATGCTGTACACATGGTGGGTCGTCAGAATAAGCGACTTGTCGTCATTCCGATTTCTTCTTGTTGCAGTATATCGATGATGTTCTACCAGCAGAATCTCCCTACCTGTACGGCCTACACCCCAACGCCGAGATCGGCTTCCTGACGCAGACCTCTGAGAAGCTATTCCGCACAGTGCTAGAGATGCAGCCCCGCGACAGCAGTATGGGCGAGGGCGGAGGGGTCACTCGGGAGGAGAAGGTAAGCGCTCTACGGCCATATACCACGTCTACAGAATGACATAGTATTGTGAGCATCCAGAACCTAAATATAAATGACGGATTGGCCCCACAACATAGACACAGTTAGCTTTTCACACGCTGAAACAGGTTTCACCAGTTTATGTCTAATGCAGGATGACGGCTGAGAGTGTAATGTTTAATATCTCATATCACAACATAAAACCCTGTGTTTAAACATGGACATTGTGAGGTGCTGGGAAAACCGCAAACCAACCCTCAGAAGCATCAAAACTGTGCGTCCGCCACAACACGTATGAGAAGACGAGGACAGCACTGGGCTGGATCCAGACGCACGTACAACAGCTGATTAACGCAAGCTGTTTTTAAGTTAATGTGCATGTCCAGAACCGGAGGGAGTCCCCGCGACGATGGCTGTCTTTCCGAAATAGGGACACTGAAAGTTCTTTTTTTGGCTGTCTCTATTTCGAATAGCAGCCATTTTAGATTTTATTTTTCTGAATGGTGAGTATACACCTTGCTTCATTTTCATAAGCGCCGCTGGGCCTGCCTCAGGAGAGGTGAGTAACCTCTCTGGGGACTTTTAGTGTTAAGGGGAAGGTTAGGGTCAGGCTATGAAGAAAGAGGGTTAGGATCAGGCTCTGGGAAAGGGTGGGTTAGGGTTAGGGCCATGGAAGGGGAGGGTTGGGGTTAGGATCAGGCTGCGGGGAAGGGAGTCTTAGGGTCAGGCTGTGGGGAAGGGAGTCTTAGGGTCAGGCTGCGGGGAAGGGAGGGTTAGGGTCAGGCTGCGGGGAAGGGAGAGTTAGGGTCAGGCTGTGGGGAAGGGAGGGTTAGAGTCAGTCTGTGGGGAAGGGAGGGTTAGGGTCAGGCTGCTGGGCAGGGAGGGTTAGGGTAATAGAAGGGCAGGGTTAGGGAAAGGGTTGGGGATACTTACCATTTGGAGCACTGTGTTTGATCGATTACTTTGTCTTTTTGAGGCCCAACTTTTGTGGTCAGATGTGCATCACTCAGGATGTGTTCAGGTCTGGACCAGCCCCTTACAGAACAGCTGTGTAAAATAACACTACATAGAAGAGGGGACACAATACCCTACGGCAGCCTGACCTGGCACTCTGGGCACACAAGGTCTCTCCTCGCGCAGTATGTCTTACTCACACAGGTGTTTATACAGCGGCGACTTCCTGTCTGTAAACATGGCTCCCCGGTGCTCCCCTGCCCCCTCCTCTGAGTCACAGATAATGAAAATGAGATGGCTCCGGGATAACCTGATTCTGAATTGCAGATGCCAATCCGCCTCTATGTGTAATATGACAGTTCTAAATATGAAAATAATTATGGAGAACGTTAGTCTCTGTAGACATTTCAGTTCTTCCTGACAGAACCCCATGATTTATTGTGTATAAGACGTCTACACCCGTGATGTGACTCAGAATCTAATGACCCATGCTTGTCTTCCAGCACACACACAGATGTAAAGGTCCCTATTAGTGCAAAGGTGACGTGCCAAACACAAAACAGCGGACTGTGTCACCAGCCAGGGATAACAGATCTCTCCCATTCAGAGGAACATATTTTATTCCCTCTCAGATGTGTCATAGATCTAAGAGACTCATAATTATAAGTTTCCATGCTGACAAGCACTGCACTAAAAAATCATGGCCTGAGCGTGTGAGCAATCATTACCCAGAATCCTTCACTGCCGAACCCAAGACTTGTCAAGCTGACATTGCGTCTCTCTGTAGCAGCAGCATGACACTTGCTCCACATGCAGGGACAACAATGAGTACGCCTCTACAGTATACTAATTAGCACATATTGAAAAGAACATGCACTTACGCTATGATGCAGCATTCATGTCACAAGTTCCTTACCGCCACTCAGTGGTAAGTGACTCAGTATTGACATTGCATCCCATCGTGCTCTATTATACCAGCCTTCCAAAACCCATACACTTTAAGCAGAGGGAGTCCTAGCTAGCAGATCCATATAATACGCAAATACCATGAATATTCATCATGCAACAGCAAAGTATGCGCATGAATTTACCCCCAGCCGATAATGACATTTATATATTCACACAGCCCCCCCTGGTGGCTCCTCAACCCCGATTTACTATGGCAAAACAGATGTTTCATTCAGTAACCATATTCTCCCTGCTGAATCATCTGCCAGTTGCAGGAGGTTACGGTGCATGGCAGAGCAGTTTTCACGTTCTATTTATCTTTTTAAGGGGCACCAAGTGTTGTTGAGAAGATTTCACCTGTCACTTAGACAGTAACAAGGAGAAATTCTGTGCTCACAAACTGCAAATAGGTCTAAAGACGTAGGTTACGTAGTTTAACGTAAGTTGTTGTAAGAATTGCGCTACTAAGCATGTGTTGTAGCTTATTTATGCTATCTACGTACCATTTCTGTACGCAGAGTGCGAAAGACGAAAGTTAGGTAACTGTGAATCGGGACCGTAAATACTAACATGATAAAGGCTTTGGTTATATTGCAGTGGAAAAGGCAGACAGACAGATGATCGTCCCAGTGACAGAGGTTTTATAAGACTTAATGGGTAAATTATTACTATGGAGTGGAATCAGGAGCGAGATTTGGAAATGGGAAATGATATTTGTAGCCAAAGGGGCATATTCAGTTTATTATGGTAAGCTGAGTCCTGTCTATCACGGCATTTGGTGGCCAAGTAAACTTAGTTCAAAGCCCCTATTTTTATTTTTGACACCTCTTGTTTTTAAAGCTTTGCTTCCAATCCACGTCAAGCTGTACACGTGGCAAATGAAAGCAGGCCACGCTCCTATTCAGATGTATGAAATGTGTGCAAGTGCCGCGACTTTCCTCTGTCTCTATTTATAAAGGCAGCCTATCGCAGCGGGGACGGAACAATAGAAAACATTATGACATCCTGAGCACACGTATTGCAGCACAGATAGGAGCTCACTTACAGGAGATGATCTGACGGTGGGCTTGTGAGCTGAACCCAATGTAGCTGCATTGTGACCTAAATCTCCTATTTCTATGTGTGCTGACGCATAGGGCCATATTCAGACTTAACGCTTGCAAACACGTACATGCCGTGTGCGCATGTTGGCGTCTTTAGCGATCTGTGCACGCGCTGCAGATGTTACGCATCGGATCTCTCTACGTACAACGTTGATTTCCACACGTGCACAACGCTGTACGGCATGGCGTGACAATACTGCGCACGTGGGAGAATATGTAATGTGGGTGGGGGGGGGCATTTAAATGGTACAGGATGGGCGGGGTTCATCCCTTCCACACGTATGTTCGCTTCGTCCGCACAACAACACACACGGAGAAGTTGCGGTAGGGCTATGGATGCAGAAGTAAATCAATTCCGTAGGTGAGAGGGGAGCATCATGGGAGCCCGCTGGCCGCTATTCCATACGTTCTTATAGCGCTCTTATGTCTGAATCGGGTCCATAGTGTTTTATATTTTTTGATATGGAGCCGAATATGTTTTTTTATTCCTTGTATTCATTATAAGTGCAGCCTCCTGGTTTTCAGCTACTTGTGTAATGATATTCTTAATTTGGCCGTGTTTTGACAGATGATTCGAATGATCAATATCCGTAATGTCCACATGGTGGGAGGTGTTTAAATCGCACAGGACCTGGCAAAGCCCTCGCGTACGATCCTCATTTACACACCGGACCTATTTTAAATGTTATAGTAAGGTCCTGGGCCCAGGTCCAGAACAACGCTTCTGTGCGAATTTACCCCTGGCGGACACGTAAAAAAGCGTATTGGCCATTAACGTATTAGTTGTGTAAATTCGTATGCCTGGGCGTGCCAATTTTACGTGAGACAAAAGTACGCCAAAATGACGCAATGTAGGCGGGGGTTTTCATTTAAAGTGTACAGTACGGGCGTGCTTAGCTGCGTAAGTCCGTGTTGACCATCCGTACGTGTGCGGACGATAGTGGTTACGCTGGCAAAAGTTAAGGTAGGGTTTGAAAAGCGGAAGTCGGTCAAAGTACATACATTCAAGGGGTGTGCCTATGGGAGTGTATAGAAGGTAAGCACGCGTAAATACGCTACGCTAGTAAACGGATTGGAAGCGCAGTTCTGGATCTACCCCCTGGTTGCAAAAAAAGCCTTGAGTGTTCTTCCCTTGCACTAAGACACAATAGGAATACACAGCGACCCTATAATCAGACCTCCGCAGCCGTTCCATAATGCATAATAAACATCTGAACCATCATTTTGTGTTTACAATGCGTGATATAGTCATGCTAACAGACTGCGTACTAATCCAAGCTCCTGAACTGCCACTATTTTAAGTTCCGTGTTAAGGGGGTGGCTCCCGGTGTGATCGCTCAGATGTGTGGGTACAGCAGATCTCTGATATTTGTGAATTCTTAAAATTCGGGTCTTTAGATCCGGTCCTAAGATCCAAAAGTTTTCCAGGCGGAAAGGGTGACCTGTGACAGGTCTGGATTTGTTAAGAAGCTTAGGATCACAGGTTGTGCATTAATGGGACAGAAGTTTGCTGAAATGACACCAGAAGTCTGCAGACACGTGAACACTGAACCAGGTCGAAAAAATATTTTTCTAAAATCTGTCAGCGCACAGGAACGGTGGGAGTCGCCGCTAAGAAAATGCTATTTTAGAAAAAGAGGGGAGTCTTAGGGTTAGGCTGTGGGGAGGAGAGTTTTAGGGTTAGACTGCGGGGAAGGGAGCCTTAGGGTTAGGCTGCGGGGAAGGGAGTCTGAGGGCAGTTCCCGGAAGGGAAGGTTAGGGTTAGGATAAGGATTAGGGAAAAGGTTGGGGTTAGATTCATACTTACCATTTGCCGTTGCCTGTTTGTCCTTGGGAATATCGATTGCTTTGTCTCACCGAAGCAGAAGCAATCGATTTCCCAGGCACTTAGGAAATGCCTAGGAGACTACAGCCCTTTCCAAAAAGGGCCGTTCAAACCGGAGACCCACACCCCACAGAAATTACCTTTCTAAGTTAATGTATCTGTTCTGAGAATTACAAAACCAAGACAGAGCAGGTTTTCAGTAATAACTATAGTTTTGTAATCAGTAGAATTTCCTTTCCCGTTTTTCATTGGCCGTTATACCAAGCAAAGCAGAGCTGCATCATGGGATTACAGATTTCATCTATTGTTATAGTGTAAAGTCCCCGTGATGGTTTGATTCCCCACACAATACACAGGATCAATGTTTCCCAACACTTGTTAGACAAACCAATCCCTTGGAGCAACAGCTGAATATTAAACTACAAGAGAGATTTAGTGAATTATTGAGTCACTATGTTAAACTAACATTAGGTTTGTTTGTATTAGTGGATCGAAATAGAATTTCTAAGCTGAAGATGTTGGTAGAAATCTCAGGCCCATCACATACTCGTTCATAGAAAGCCAGCTGCTAATGCACTTGTAACGATGAGGTTACAAAGTCTTCTAACTCTGGGATAATGAATCCCTGTTTATAGCTAATGGATCCTTTTGTGCCTTGTAATAGAGTTGTGTAGCTTAGCCTGCTCGGTTTATTGGCCTGCCCCGTGAAGGTCACAATCCATCGATGAAGGTCGAACGTGCATTGTGTTCTCAAGACAAAATTGGTCCACTCTATGATGCTCCTGAGAGCATGGATTGAAATAAGATATCCCGTGGCCTGCGTTGCACGTGCATAAGGGAAGGCAGAGTTTTCCTGTCCCTGCAGAAGCCTGTTACGTTAACGAGATTGTGTGACTTCTCCCCAGGTTAAAGCCACACTGGATGAAATCCTGGAGAAGCTGCCAGAGGAATTTAATATCGCAGAACTAATGGCAAAGGTGGAGGAGAGGACACCGTACATTGTAGTCGCTTTCCAGGAATGTGAGCGGATGAACATGCTGACGAGTGAGATCAGACGGTCCCTGAAAGAGCTCGATTTAGGGCTGAAGGTAAGGAGGCTCGCATTGTACAATATGGAATCTTAAACAAACGCGTCGGGTCTCAATCCACTCTAAGCTGATGCTTCCCCCCCCCTGTACAGTATATGCAAGGTAGCCAAGCAATGTAACAAAGCAATGAGATAAGCCAGTCAGATGCTGGGTTGTACAGGGAGAGGAATTAGTAGCAGAAAGAGAGAAGTTGTGATGTCACTTTATAGGTCATTGGTGTGGCCTCATCTGGAGATGCAGACCTTCGTGCATCAACCAAGCCTCATAATGGTAACATCTGCGCCAGCGTTAAGATACGAATCTGCAGGTGTGTCTGACATCCGCTCCACCCGCCTAAACTCCGTAAATACATCAGAGAGTGTAAAAAAGAGCATGGCCTGTGTAACACACCATAGAGAGACTAGAGGAGTAGGAGTAGGAAGTTAAGAAAAGTGGGTGGGGGAGGCATGTAAATAGGGCAGTATGGGCAGGGTTAGGCATGCAAATAGGGCAGTATGGGCGTGGTTAGGCATGTAAATAGAGCAGTACAGGCGGGGTTAGGCATGTAAATAGGGCAGTATGGGCGGTGTTAGGCATGTAAATAGGGCAGTATGGGTGGGGTTAGGCATGTAAATTGGACAATGTGGGTGGCGTTAGGCATGTAAATAGGGCAGTGTGGGCGTGGTTATGCATGTAAATAGGGCGGTATGGGCGGGGTTATGCATGTAAATAGGACGGTGTGGGCGGGGTTAGGCATGTAAATAGGGCAGTATGGGCAGGGTCAGGCATGTAAATATGGCAGTGTGGGCGGGGTTATGCATGTACATAGAGTGGTATGGGTGGGGTTAGGCATGTAAATAGGACAGTGTGGGCGGGGTTAGGCATGTAAATAGGCAGGGCCGGCCCACTGATTACGCCAGTTACGCTGCTGCGTAGGGCGCAGCGCACAGGGGGGCGGGAGCAGCCCCCCGCTTCCATGACTTACCTTTTGTTGTTATCTGCTGCGGCGCTGCTGTGAGTAAAGGGGGTGACGGAGAGATGAGGCTCCGTCACCCCCTTTACTCACCTCAGCGCCGCAGCAGA
>WWET01001774.1:273218-283971 GCA_011038615.1 Limnodynastes dumerilii | reverse complement strand
GTATGTAAATAGGGCAGTATGGGCGGGGTTAGGCATGTAAATAGGGCAGTATGGGCGGGGTTTGCATGTGCTTTAGCAAAATCCACACAAAGATACGCGCGGAGAGTTAAGGGAGCCCTATGGAGGTGGAAGTCAGTAAAGATCCGTAAGAACGAGGGGAGCGTCATGGGAGAGACCTTGCCCCTTAGTTGCGTATATTTGCACGTTACGTCTGGAGCACATGCCCCCTGCCCTGCAGACACCCCACTTAGGCACTTTGCTTGCATGAGCGGGGTGTCCTTATGAAGTTAGGATCCAGTGGAACACTACAAATACATCCAGGGGGGATAATGCTGTGACAATGGAATGGGATCAGCGTTAAGGCAATTAGAACAGCGTAGAGGGGGATATTAAGACGTGAACTGCTTATGATGTGTTCTGGATGACGGATTAATGAACAGCACGGGCCGGGCGTCCCTTATGTCTTGTCACACGGCGATTGATATTCCAGAAAGTGTTCCCCTGGAATCCATTACTGCCCGTTCATATCTGTAAAGCGGAGGATCAGGGGTCAGGCTTCTTCTCAGGCTCATCCCAGGCTGCCGCAGCCTCTCTTTACTTATAAACAGCTGACTGTACTTGAAAATCAGTGAGTGGAACAGAAGCAGAGATCATTAGTTGCCCCATCGACCTCTATTTACATAGGAGAATCATCCTGAATGTAATGTGATCGCTCCCCAGCTCCTGCAAACCTTCATTTACTAAATACGCCCGTTCCGTCATTTCAAATACAATTATGAGCGGGTCCAGGTCAAAGATTATACTGATTAGAGGCACCTGCCATCAGAGAGGCTTTTCAGAGATCCGATCTGCCTTTATCTCTGCTGTACATCGTGTCAGGGGAAAGCAAACCTAATGCTCCAGAAATAACATAAAACAGACATTTATCAATGAATATATGTAATATACATTTACAGTACGGTGTTCTCTGGGGAGGCCACAAAATCCAGACTACTGATCCATCAACGCTGTAAGCAGGAACGGATCGGAAGTTTTAAGGTAGTATCCCAGAGACAGTAGGGGTCAGATTTACTAAGCTGCGGGTTTGGAAAAGTGGAGATGTTGCCCATAGCAACCCATCAGGTTCTAGCTGACATTCTCTACTTTTCACATCTCCATGAAATACCCGGGATTTTGCCGAGACCCGGGTTTTTGGCGAAAATCCCGGATATTTCTTGGTGATGTGAAAGGGGTATCACTAATATAGCCTATGCCCAAGGTCGGTTCTTGTAAATCGAAGCAAGCATGGTGGACCAGGTCCAGACTGCGAGAGTCTGTCCGACATAGATAGGGCAGTGCACGCCCCCTGTCACTCCAATCTCTCGTGCGGGCTTTGCCATAAGCCTGCCTTAAGTCCATCGTGCGGATCAGCGTGTGGGAGCCCCCTCAAACACTGTACACTTAGCATGCTTCCCCCCACCCACTTTAGCGTGTGGAAGGAAGCACAGCCCATTACTATCGTAACAGTCATATCAGGCCACTTACCCGCCCCTTCAGTCAAATCAGGCCACTTATGCAGTGGCCTAATGGACCTAACTCTGGATCCGATCCTATATAAATAAGAGATGTACTTCTCATTCTGGTTATATCAAGCTCACCTGCCCAGCCTCAAAGCTCCGTCCATAAAGTAAGTTTCCAACCTCGGTTCAAACACTTGCAGTCAGAGGGCCGTATTCAGAGATCCGTTTTTGACGAAAGTTACGTGTGTTTTTTAGGATCGGATCGACTGCGAATGCGTAGTAACTTTTATATGCCGTCAAACGTAGAGGATAAGCGTGTAAATACCTAAGGGACGGACTTGTGAATCGGGCGTGGACAAATCTGCACCTAAGTCCGATGGAAATATACGCACCGAAGGATTAGCATAGAAATGGGCGGGGGGAGCATTTAGATGATGTAAAGTTATAGGGCCGCAAATATACGCATAAGGTCAGAAGTGAGTGCGGCTAGTTAGGGCAATGCAGGTCTAAGTCTACGTCCGCGCGGAGAAAGCAAGGGGAGCGTAACTTGCTCCGTCTTACTCCGTAGGTGCGTATATTTGCAGCCCGATCGCAAGACGGATCTCTGAATACGGCCCAGAATGTCCGTGGTAAAACTATTCCTCCATCTGAAAGTCTGCAGCAGCATTGGTTAGAAGGATCTGCTTAGAGCAGAATAGTAATTGGTAACAAATACCCAGGGGAAGTGTATATATAAATAGAAAAGGTGCAACCAGGACAAAAATGACTGATGTGTAAATAACAAGGAATCCTAAACTTTTCTAACCTCTGTCCATCAGGGTGAGCTGACCATGACCAGTGACATGGAAAGTTTACAGAATGCAATTTTCTTGGACCAAGTTCCTGATTCATGGACCAAAAGAGCCTATCCCTCCATGGCTGGCCTGGCAAGCTGGTTTGTCGACCTTCTCAGCCGCATCAAGGAACTGGAGACCTGGACGGGAGACTTTGCTTTACCCTCTGCTGTCTGGCTGGCTGGTTTCTTTAACCCCCAGTCCTTCCTTACAGCCATCATGCAGTCCATGGCCAGAAAGAACGAGTGGCCCCTTGATAAGATGACCCTCCAGTGTGACGTGACCAAGAAAAACCGTGAGGACTTTAGCAGCCCCCCACGAGAAGGTGCCTATGTCCACGGCCTCTACATGGAGGGAGCACGCTGGGATACCCAGGTAAATGGATCATTACTCTTAGCTCTTAAACTGGAGCATCCAATATTCTGGTTAGCCTCAAAATGCATCACATGTGCGCTATTGTCCTCTTTTATGCTCTTGACAATGATCTTCAGGTTGCCTCATTATAATTTTAAAGGAATGATCTAAGTGGGTCATCTAGCACATTATCTGAGTGTTTAGTTCTTCCCCCTCCTACATGATCAGCTTCACATATTAACAACCAGTCTTTGAAAGTGTGCGAGAGAGTGAGTCTAATTAACAAAGGACGATCTTCAAGGTTGACTGGTAAAGTGAAATCCAACACAAAGACAATGAATATGTCAAACTTTCTTTTTTCATGGCCAGGCCAGTGACAGCCATAGAGAAGATAAAGCACAATATGGAACAATTTAGTTCATGTTTGATTTTCACAGTTTAAAAGACTTAAAATGTAAATGTGTTGAATTATTTCAGCGATATGATAATTAGCAGACTGAGGATTGAAATTTACAGTCTCCATACAATGATTGTGTTTGCTAGGTTAATGTCTCTTCTATTTGTGGACACGTTTCGAACCTGAGTACAAGGAGTCCGATGTGTTTGTATTTAGACATTTAGTCCAACGGCTTAAACTCCTCATAGGCAATTCTATGCCAGTACTGGAATTCCTGCCTCGGCATTAAACATACGACAATATATTGCCGAAAAATTCTCTTAGTATGTTGGCTAAATCTAACCCAAACCTCATCCTCCGAGATACCGGCACCTCCCTTGTATAATTTATATCAATTTGCCATTTTCCAAGGAACAATAAGTGTTGTATAAAAAATGGTTGCTCATAAAAACATTAATAAAATGCATCTATCCTCCATCTGCACATAATCATTTATCATTAAAATATCTGTTGTGCTTAAGACCCAGAAATTCTGCTCTCCTAGCATCCATCTCAATATTATCAGACCATTTATCTTGCAATAAGACAGTTCTTTTGGGTGTTAGAACTGAATATATAAAGTAGAGTTCTGTAGATATTGTTACCATGGCGAATTATAATCAGATGTGATGTAATTCTGTTTCAGCAGAGAGAAAAATTACAGTAGAAGAAATGTTACTCTTATGTTAATGGCGAAAATAAAACAAAGATTTCACAGTGGCTGGTGCCCTATGTAAGGGCTCTACTCGGAGATGCTTATAGTCCAATATGGGGGACCCTGTCTTGTGTCTCGCAGTCTTGGTTGTGGTTATAGATGCATTTACGATAAAATTGACAATGATTGCACCCAGCACCATAAGATTGGATGTATCAATGTCAACAGGGTTATAAAATAAAATAAAAATATTATGTTGTCTCTCCCATCTGCTCTCCTCCCTCCCCTCTGCTCTCCTCTCTCTGGGCCTGATCCAGAGCAACGCTCACAAGCGAGCGTACGCTCATCGTATGCGAATTTTCGGCAAAAAATTCGCAATGCGCATGCCCAGTATGACAGGTTCCGGTCGCCCGAGCGTCATGAGCGAATAGCGGGCGTATCGTTAGCGTATTTTGCGCTCGCTGGGCGTATTTTTTTTACGATGGTCGGCTGGGCGCCCATTTTACTACTGGGAGGCAGGGTTAGCCATTTAAATTGTACAGTATGGGCGTGCTGCGAGTTAACTTGCCCCTTAGTAAATCTGGCCCTTAGGGTTAGGCTGCAGGGAAGGGAGGGTTAGGGTACTAAAAGGGGAAGGTTAGGGTAAGGATTAGGGAGAGGGTTGGGGATAGAATCATTACTTACCTTTTGGAGCACAGTGTTCGGTACTCCAGTGCTCGATTGCTATACCTCTTCAAGGCAGAAGCAATAGCTTCACCAGCCCGTTTGGAAGTTGCTGGGAGCAAACGGCCCTATCAAAATAGGGCCATTCGCAACGAGGATCCACACCCATGGTTTTACCAGCATTTCTTTGAGTTCTTCTAGCATTATAGGATATATGCTATCTGGCCCCATTGATTTGTCCACTTTCAGCTTTGACAGTTCTGTTAAGACCTGATCCTCAGTGAAAGGACTTGTGATTGCTCTTGCAATTTAATTGTGGTTCCTTCCTTTTTCTTTTATTTATGAACACTGAATAAAAATAAATGTTAAAGGCCTGTCACGCTCGACAAGCCTCACACTCTCCAATGTTAGTCTTATTTCTTTACTTATTCACCTTTCATTTAAATACCTAAAAATACTTTTGTCCCCTTTTCATACTGAGTGGGCCGTTTTTTTCTCATATTGGGCCGGATCCAGAACTCAATTAAATGAACACTAGCTACTGCGCATGCGCAAGCTATTGTACATAATCTGCGTATCGTTTTGATACGTAGATTGTGTATATGCGGTCATCCTTCTTATCACTCATCTCTGGTTTCCACTATATCGGTACATGTGTTGTACGCCTGGGTTCCTGCTCCTGTGAGTGGCCTGCCAAGTAACTCCAGGGACCGTCACCGGGGTCCGCGACCTGCTGGGGACCTTGCAGCCCAGACTATCCTCACCATTAGAGGCTCTAGCGAAGACCAGATCCCAGCTAGACTCCGCTCCCCGGTGTGGTACCTGGGTGCCCATTACAGTACACAGATACACATGGTCCTCTCTATGGGAAATGCACATACTATACTTAGATCCATATGGTCCTCACTATAAGTAAAGCACATGCTATACCCATATTCACTATGGGCCAGATCCTGAGCTACGTTACGAGTGTGTATTTACAGCCGCCAGTCGTAAAATAGGCTTTTGAATTTACTGTGCATGCATGCAACAGATGTTATGCAAAGTAACTCTGATCATACGTAACTTCAGCGTAAATATGAACGAAGGGGTTAACCATAACCCGGAAATGCGCTTTGGGGGCGGAGGAAGGCATTTAAATAGTACAGTATGGGCTGGGTTAGGCCGTTACATACGTCAATCCATTTCGTACATCAGTACTTACGCTTGGAAAAGTTAAGGTAGGGTTTGGTGAATGTAAAACCAGTAAAATACATACAAGCGAGGGGAGTGTCTAGGGGAGTGCAAAGTACATACGATAGCATAAATACGTTACACGATCTATGTAAAAAGAACTTAGGTCTGGAACTGGGCACTAAAAGCATCTTAAATAAGCATATTTATTTACCTATCTAGGGAACAAGTATCTACCTGATCCTCCTCTGTTAGATGTCGGAATTGGCCAACACTCGGGCATCATGAGAGCTGCAGGCCAGTCAATGAAGCCTAACATGTATTAGCATATATTCAAAATACACATCATAAATTGCAGTCACATTGAAAAAGATGCTTACCAATAATTTTGGTCCACTACAGCCTGAAGGATGATGGAATACGGTGCTAAAATGGGTATGTGGGTCCCGCCAATGGCTCCTACACACTGCAGATATCCACATTGCATGAAGCCGGCAATCATGTCATCCAGACGCTGTCTTTGAGGCAAGCTATTGAAGCGATCATACAGGGCTTCAATCAATGGACCGGATTCACACCTAAGAAGCAGAGACTTCTTAGGTGCATAAGTGGCCAATTTTTGCAACTGGGCATGCGTAGTCATTGTAACTATGCAAATAAGAAACATTCAAAATGTTCCCTCTGCTCCTGCACTCCTTTCAAGTACCTTTACTCTGCCAAAGAAACCGTAAAACATTTTCCCATTTTTACCCACAAAATTGCCTTCCTAAAATCTAGCACCTTTGTTTTTGTATGGTACAAGTCCCTCTCTGTCTTTATACTAAACAATACTGATTGATGATCACTGGATCCTAAGTTCCCACTTACACGTACTTCTGTGACTCTGTGACCTGTGTGTCAGGTCAGTGATTGCAGGGAGGTTGAAGGATTTTCAAAATTAAGAGGTTGTGGAAAGAGAACTATGCTGATAGATTGGGCATTCCAAAGGGCACAGACGAAAGGTATACTGGGAAGTGTGGAAATGTAAATAAAATCAGCAGAGTTGCAAATGCGCTGGGGTGCAAAGTGTCTGAAATGTGGAAGTGGATAGGGAGAGAGTGTGGGTATGGACTATGGATAGGGGACCATATTCAGATTTAGTATAGAATCCACCAACAGGACCTCTACCTTAAGTATCGGGCACAGAAACCCTTCTATGAGGGATAGTGCTTCATACATTAGGGCTTAGCCAATGGGGGCTCTAATTCGCACAGAGCACAGCATCAGTTGGTTTTGCTCCATTGGAGATATAATGGATATAATACCATTTTACTGCAGACCTCGGTATGTAATGTACGGAAGTCTGCAGACGTTATTACCAATGAATACAGTCCAGGGAGGCATGGTATGTGAGAAAGGAGGAGAGGAAGGAGAAGTAGGGAGTAGAAAGTAAGAAACAAGTGCCAGAGGGTTGAAGAGAGAGAGGGATGAAAGGTAGGGGGAAGCATGAGGGCAGGTAGAGGAGGACAAAGAAGAAGTAGGCATTTGAGGATTGAGGGGAGAGAATGAGGGATGGAGGGGGTACAGGGCACAGAAGGATGCCTATGGTTGTCAGAGTGGAGTAACAAACAGAAAAAGCATATAATGTTAAAGGTTACAGAATAAACACAACAAATGGTTTGCTAGTAGTTAGTAGTGCAACAATGGGTATAGCACCAGGGAGATGGCTGCAATAGCCCATAGGTGAAGGCAAGTCAGATGCTTGGTTGTCTAGGGAGAGGTTGCATAGACCTAAATGGTCCATGGAATGTGTCACAAAACATACCAAGAAACGCTAGAGGAAGTAAACATGTATAGATTGGAGCAGAGAAGGGAGAGGAAGTATATGAGAGAAGCTTTCAAATATATCAAGGGTTGTGACCGGCTAGAGGAGGGGGGCATTTATCAGAGGAAGAGGTGTAATAGAACACGAGGGCATGAATATAAACTGGAGGGTGGTAGATTCAGAGAAAATGTGCGGATAATGATGTCACTGAAAGGTGATAGATAAGTGGAATAATCTCCCATCTGAGGGGGTAGAGGTAACACAGTAGAAAAGTGTAAACATGCTGGGTATAAATATAAGGATATCCTAAATCTCAAACTAAATTGAGGGTAAATAGGGTCTAGGGTCAGTATAGTTTTAAATAAACAACTGGGCAGACTGGATGGGCCATGTGGCTCTTATCTGCCCTAATTTTCTATGGGCCTGATCCAGACCTACACTCAGGTGCGTTTTTACGATGGTCGTAAGCGTAAAAACGGCCATTTGTACTTACTGCGCATGCTCGGGTCAGATGTTACGCTCCAAAATTGTGAGCGTATGGGCCTTGAGTGTGCCAGCTTCTTAACACTGCTCGAGGGAGCGGGCCTACCATACGAAACCCGTAAATATGCACCGAGGGCGGGGTGAGGCATTTAAATTGTACATTATGGGCGTGCTAAGTGTCGTAACTATGCACAGAGCTAACGGACGTCCACGGTTACGATCAGAAAAGTTAGGGTAGGGTTTGCTGGGCGTAAGAACTAAGTACGGCCAAGGGGAGTGCCTATGGGAGAGCATCGTGGGTACGCTGGCGTAAATACGCTACGCACATGAGTGTAGGTCTGGATCAGGCGCTATGGGCCTGATCCAGAGCTACGACGGTGCCGTCCGATGGTCGAATGCGTACGTTCGCCTGTGCGTATAAACATACATGCCCATGAAACTCCCATTGTAAAGTACCTGCTTACGGCGGCTATACCCTCCACTTGGTACTACCGTCGGCCGTACGAATTTTCGCACTGAATACGCTGAGCGTACGGGCTTAGCACGCCCATACTGTACAATTTAAATGGCTATCCCCGCCTCCGTGTAGTAAAACGAGCGTCCAGGCGATCGTCGTACTGAACGCACGCCCCTCGAGCGAACACTTCGCTCACAATACGCCCGCTATACGCTCATGTCGTCCAGCCGACCGGAAGTTGTCATACTGAGCATGCGCAGTGCGTATTTTTGTACGAAAATACGCACAAAACGGTCGTACGGTCGCTCGAAATCGGACAATTTCGTAGCTCTGGATCAGGCCCTTATGTTTCTATCTTTTCAGCAGTTGCAGGCCAGAGGTCTGCTGAAGTGTGTATCACGGATTGTGTTATATCTGTGACCTTGGTCTGTGGTAGGATTATGTTGAATCTGAAAAGCATTGGACAAGTGTGTACCCAACTTAATCTAGGATCTGATTGGTTTCTTAGGAAAAACCTTCACATTCTGTTTTGGAATATTTAGTCATCCTACCCTTTGGTCTAAGACCAGGCCTGACCAATCTGTGTGAAACTACGAGTCCCAGCATGCTTTGTCAGTTATCAGCCACACCAATGCAGTTAAAGCATCCTGGAACTTGTAGTTTCAAAGCACCTGGATAGCCGCAGGTTGACGAGACCTGAACAATATGCATCTGTTTTTTGAAATGGGAGAGCTTTCTAGATAGAAGGAAAAACAGAGCCTTAAGTGGAACATCTGCCATGTAACCTCCCAAAAAGGGTGGGGTTACCTTTTTTCGAAAAGGCCGTTTTTTTCCCAGCCAATTCCAAAATGTTTGAGAAATTCATTGCTTCTGCCTCGCAGAGAGGCAGACACTGAGCCGAATGGTATGAATCTAACCCCAAAACTTGCCCTAACTCTCCCCTTTCATTACCCTCACCTTCCCTTGCCCACAGCCTGACCCTAAAACTCCCCATATATTCCTACTGACCTGCGGCAGGTGCGATGGGTCGGCATACTTACCCATTCATAAAAAAAAAATTCTCAATAGTGCTATTATCAAAATAGAGACAGACGAAAATGAGCTTTTGGCAGTGTCTATTTCTAAAATAGCACTTTCGCAGCGGTGTCTCCCACCATATTGGCACACCTGTTTGGTTTACTTTTAGTTTTTTTGAAGCATCATCATCATTATTATTTTAGAAAAATCTTAAAATTAAAAGGTTTACAGGTCACACATTCGGTATAAATGCATCACATATATAGAAAGTCTTCTGAATCTAGGGATGGAAATTCTCTGCAGGTTTTCTCACTAATTGCTCTGCAGCCTCATTTCCCGATAGAGAATGTCTTACAAGAAATAATCCAGATGAATTTGGCTCTCGTCGTTGATTAATTAAGCATGGCCAAACATTAGATTTTACAAAAGGCCTCCCAGACCTGACGGTAAGGAAATGAGACAGCAAAGGACAATTGGCAAGTGAAAGACATTCCTCAGCTTGTAAATGTTTTATAATAACTTCCTTAATCTCCTTTGCAGTATATGTGCGGGATAGAAAGTTGTGTAAGGAATGGAAACCTCTTCTAAACCTGGGATTCTGCAGAGCAGGACATAGCAAGAAACACATTCAGAATTATTTGCCATTTATGAAATGTAGTTTTGCAATGTTCACGGTCAACTTTCAGACATTCACAAGCTGACAATAAAACATTATATGCCATAAAGTATACATAACAACACTGCTGAATAAATATAAGATCAACTAGTTAAACTTGTCTGACATCTGTCGCCAGCGGGATAACTGTCAACCATTGATGTTCCGTTGCTAACCCGTTTCGCAGAATTCAGGTTTATGTTAATACAGCTTTTTATTTCTTATAGCAGGTAGATCCATGAGGGGAAAAACAGACTCTAGATTTACTAAACTGAGGGAAAGAAAAAGTGGAGATGTTGCTCCTAGCAACCAATCAGATTTTAGCTGACATTTTCTAGTATGTAATAGGAAAGTGAGAGCTAGAATCTGATTGGTTGCTATGGGCAACATCTCCACTTTTTCTTTCCTGCATCTGGCCCCTAGGGTGAGATGAGGGCAGTGGATGGAGCAAAGATTTGCATTGTGTAAGCAAGCTCACCCACCTCACATCAGCACAATACTGCCCATATTTTGGTAATCTACACCATACCTGGCTAAAACATTGATCGCGACATAGATTGCAGAAAATCCACTGACTAACACTGCAAAATATAGTTCTGAAGAAGGTGAAGGAAGAAGATGGAGGACACACACAAGGGGCCTGATCCAGAGGTACGATGTAGCGCTGAGCGTGCTAACGCTCAGCGTTACATCGCTGCCTCCCCCTGGCACTCCCCCTGTGCGG
>WWET01001774.1:197913-218263 GCA_011038615.1 Limnodynastes dumerilii | reverse complement strand
CAATCTTACGCTTACGCCCGCCGTCCTAGTGATGGCGGGCGTACCTCTGGATCAGACCCATTGGCT
Organism: Limnodynastes dumerilii; assembly: GCA_011038615.1. Classification (NCBI taxonomy): domain Eukaryota; kingdom Metazoa; phylum Chordata; class Amphibia; order Anura; family Limnodynastidae; genus Limnodynastes; species Limnodynastes dumerilii. The sequence goes on along the minus strand of WWET01001774.1, from coordinate 218,197 downwards.
CACCACGGTGCCGCAAGTGCTCCTGGGCCACAAACGGGTGGGGCCCTCGCTACCTCTTTTGCCGCCTCCTCCGTAGGAACCTGAAATGGGCAGGGCCGCAACATGTCTCGATGTAAAGTTTGTGATCGTCCAATGCCGTTCGCGGGGCACACTTCATACACAGGTATCTCGGGCGACAACTCCCTGCGCGCCACATACGGTTCAACCTCCCATCTCTCACTCAGCTTATTGGGCCGTACCTTCAGTCGGACCAACACCGTCGGTCCCACCTCCAGGGGCACTGCTGTCCTCTTTCCGCCGACTAAATTCGATCTCTTCGCAACCTGTCACCCCGCCAGATCCCAGGCAGCTCTCAATCTCCGTCGCTGCTCAGCCACCTACAACGAAGGAGTTCCATCTTCCGTGGGCTCTTCCACCTCCAGCATCAAATCCTCCATTTCACTCCCCGGCCGCCTGAACAAAAGGAAGTATGGAGTGAATCCGGTAGTTTGATGCACCCGGTTGTTGTAGACCCGAACCAGATCATACACAAACTCGGTCCATCTGGTTTTCTTTTCCGCTTACAAAGTACGCAACATGTGCAGCAAGGTACGATTAAATCTCTCGCTAACGCCATTTCCCTGGGGATGATACGGGGTGGCCCGCGATTGCTTCAGGCCATACACTTGACATAGTTCTTTCATCACCTTGCCCTGGAAACACGCCCCTTGATCTGAATGTATCCGCCTGGGGCAGCCGTACCGTCAGATGAAGTGGGTGACCACGGCCTCCGCCGCACTCTCTGCCGTCTGGTTGCGCGTAGGCACCACCACCGGAAATTTTGAGAAACCAGCGCATACCGATGGCCACTCACCGAGTCCCCTATCAAGACGTAGTCGACCATCAGGAGTTCCAGGGGTTGATTCGTTCGTATTATCTGCGGAGGGGTATGTTGCTCGGTTGGTTTCTCCAGTCCACATCTAGGACAAGCATGACACACCTCCTCCACCACCCGCTGCAATCCTGGAACAAAATACTGTCTTCTCAGCCATTGGTAGGTCTTCAACGCGCCTAGATGTGCCCCAGTCTCATGGGCCTCCACCGCCAGCTGCCGGGTCAAGTGTGCAGGAACCACCACCTGCTGGACTCTCCGAAGTTCTTGTGGAAGATACGCTTCGTGGACTAGCAGTCCCTCCGACACCCGGAGCTGATCCCAGTGGTGCAACACTTTTCTTCCCACGGAGGAGAGGTGGTTCCGCTCCGAAGTGGTCGGCCATTTCCCTTGCTCTTTCCAGCGCCGGATGCAATGTAAGCTGGGGTCCTTCCCTTGCTCCTCACCCCACTCCAATGGCATGGTATCCAATAGGATCACCCGAAGCTGCACCTCCGCCTCTTTCCTCAGGGGAACCTTTGTAAGGTCAGGAATCTCCTCTCCTTCTTGCTCCTCATCTCCGCCCCCCTGTGGGGCTCGGGTGGGAAAACGGGATAAGGCGTCGGCATTTTGGTTCTCCTTCCCTGGTCAATAGCGGATTTTGTAAGAGAACTTTGTAAGCCGGGTGACCCACCATTGTTCCAGGGCCCCTAATTTCGCTGTCTCCAGATGCGCGAGAGGATTGTTATCCGTGACCACCTCAAACTCTGCACCGGTCAAGTACTCGGCAAACTTCTCCGTCACCGCCCACACCATAGCCAGCAACTCCAATTTGAACGAACTGTAGTTCTCCGGACTCCGCTCTGGATCACGGAGACTCCGACTGGCGAAAGCGATGACTCTTCTTCATTTTCCATCTTGCACCTGGGCGAGTACGGCTACCAGCCCCTGTTGACTCCCATCGGTGTATAGAACGAAAGGCTTCTCAAAATCAGCGTAGGCCATGATGGGCGCCTGCGTGAGTGCCTGTTTCAGCCGGAAGAATGCTCCTTCTTGTTCGGCGCTCCATTCCACCGCCGGTGACTTCCCTTCTGTGGAGAGTCCCCAGAGTCGCGATGTCAGCGGTCCAGCAATTTTGGCAAAGCTCTCCACAAACCGACGGTAGTAGCTGGCCAACCCGAGGAAACCCCATAAGTCCGTGGCAGTATGCGGCGTCTCCCACTCCAAGATTGCGGCGATCTACTCCGGGGACGGACGCACCCCCTCTTCTGACACCACATGTCCCAAATACTCTAAATTTCTTTTCAGGAGATGACACTTCCGCGGCTTCAGCTTAAGTTCATACTGCTCCAACTGTTGCAGTACTAGATCCAACCTGCTCAGATGTTCCTCCACCGTAGGGGCGAACACGATAATATCATCCAAGTAAATCAGGATTGCATCAAAGTTCAAATCCCTCAGGCACCACTCCATCAGCCGCTGAAAGGTAGCAGGTGCATTAGAGAGACCAAAGGGCATCCGGCAGAACTCGTATAATCCCATGGGCGTAATAAACGCTGTCTTTTCTCGGTTTCGCTCCACGACCGGTACCTGCCAATAGCCGCTGGCCAGATTGAGCGTAGAGAAATACTTGGCCTTACCGAGTGCCGCAAGCGACTCTTCAATTCGAGGCAACGGATAAGCATCCCGGATGGTGCAACTGTTCAGGCGCCGATAGTTTACACAAAACCGTAGCATCCCATCTTTTTTCTTCACTAAGAATATCGGCGATGCCCAGGTACTCTTACTCTCTCGGATCACTTTGTTATCCAACATTTGCTTCAACATGGTCTTTACTTCTTGATACAGCTTTGGTGGAATTTGGCGATATCGCTCCCAAACGGGATGGGCGCTTCCGGTGAGAATCTCATGTTGTAATTCGTTGGTCAGGCCGAAATCCTCTTCATGCCTGGAAATAGCCAGTTGCCGGTCCCATAGTATGCTTTCCAACTTCTCTCTCACGTCCGGTTCTAGGTCTTCCACAGACACGTCCACTTCTTCAAGGATAACCCTTCCGTTCCACTCGGGCATGGGTTGTTCCACAGGTGTCACGTGCACGGCCATCTCCCAGGGAGTCCGGAGACTAGGGTGCAACTCCACCTCCTGCTGCCCTCGGATGCTGTTCTCCTCAACGGCCATCACATGGGCCAACACGGTTCCTGCCTTGACCAGCTGTTTCTCCTATCCTAAGTTACACAGGCGCACTGGCACTCGCCCCCTCCGATCCACACCCAATGTCCGCGCTACCAAACACTCCCCTTCCGGTCCAATTGGTTCCACCAACACCTCCAGTCCCTCCAGTTTCCGGTGAGTTCTTACGTCCAGGTGCAGCACTGTCTCCTGTCGGGGCAGTAATTCCAGCGGTTGTCGATAACTGGTGCGAATCAAACCTAGCGGACCCTGCATCTCCCCGGCAAGATAACTCTCCCGTTGCCAGGTGGCCTGCTGTAGAGCCTGCTGGACGGGTCGCCACACATCCATCCTCTGCCAGTATTTAGGACCTTGCTGCAGGAAGAACGCTTGATCCAGCTCCTGCAGCACGTTCATACCAACAATGACGGGACCGTGTTGTAACCCGGAACCCTTGACAATCATGATGCCTTTCCTTCCCAGCTTCTGCCTGCATATCTCAACCTCCATCCAAACAACCCCCACTACAGGGATGGGAAGACTATTCACCGAAGTCAGCCTCACCCAAGTTGCGTTCCTCGAGGTCCGCAGACTAGGGTACTCCTTCCTGAAACACTCTTCCGACATCGTCGTGACTTGGGATCCTGTGTCCATCAGACAGCGTTGAGCCACTCCCCCCAACCAGGCCTCCAACACAGGGCACTCTCCAATCAACTCAGGCAAGTCATCACTCTCCTCTCACTTTCCTTTTTCCCCCACGGGTGGCCCCTTTACCGTGAGGGACATTAGTTTAACGGCTGGCCCGGATCCTCCCCACCATCCACCAAGTTCCGAGCAAGATGGCCCACACGTCGACAACTCCCGGGCGACAGCTTCTTTAAGTACCTGATGGAAGGTCAGGGTTTGATCTGACGCCACTCGGTCTCGAAGCTCCTGCCGCAGGGGAACGTTGCACAATCCCATGATGAACTGTTCTCACAGAGTTTGGTCCGGGCTCCCCAACGCACCTCCGTCCCGGTGTTGCACCTCCCTCAGCAGCTCCTGCAGCCCATTCGCAAATTGCGGGATTGTCTCCGCCTCCCTCTGTGTCCGAGCGAAGAACCGTTGTTTCAGAGTTCCTATAGAGGAGGTGTCCCTGTAGACATCCTTAAGCAAGCCACAGATGTCCTTCAGTGTATCCCGCTGCGTTGTGGCCGCAAGCAAAACGGTTCTCCTAGCCTCTCCCTCCAAGGTTTACAGCGCCAATTCTGGCTGCAACGCCTCGGCTACCTGGTACAACCGAATGGTCCCCTGTAACCGCTCCTCCCAGTCTGCTAACATCATGTTTCTCCCGTCAAATTTGGGCACATGTACAAAGACGGCCCCCAACAGCACGGGAGCAGGTGCCTGTGCCGCCGGTGCTGCGGCCGCCGCTTGCTGCTCGTCTGCCATCTATCCTGCCAACTACGCCAAAATGCAAATACAGTAAAGGACACAACCGATGATCCACTCACAGTTAATTGACCGATGATCTCTGCTCTACCGCTCTCGCAGGATACCCGCATGAACACCACACTGAAAGGAAACACAATGGGTTAGTGCGGAGCCACCTGTTAGGAGGAAAGGGAAGAGGGACCGAGGAATGTGCGAGCGCCTCACGAGGAGGAAATGCGTGACTTCACTCCCTGGCTGGAGGTTGACTCGGTTATTCTGGCCAAGGGGAACGGGGGTCGGCGTGGATCTCCACTGCCCGCCACTTGAGGGCCTGAGATCCACCCTTTTGCCACAGGGAGTGGGGGCCTTGGAGAGGTGTAATACGTCTATACTCACCGTACAACGACAGTGATGCAGAAGGCCGCAGCGCCTGCTGGGCCAACTTCTGACCGGAGCTGTAGAAGGAAAGACAGCCAACACAAACCAACAATGCTGGCCTAATGCCACAACAACTCAGAACTTAATCAACAAATACTATGGCTGAACGTTAACCAGAGGTCTGCGGAACTTAACTATAAAATTAGCAGAATAACAACAATAGCAAACAATAACAGTTTACACTCTTAACAATATTTGGCTATTCTTCTCTCCTACCGCTCGGTGCCACTTACCTTCCCTGTCTGGCCACTCACTACTTATACCCCTTCATCACACCCCCCTGGAATGGATGAGGGTATACCCCCCCCCTTCCTGCTCCACTCTTACTTCCCTGGTGGTCTAGTGGTTACTCCCCCATTACCTGGCACCCCTGGTGGTCCAGTGGGTAGGAGCTGACAAGGCCTCCTCTTTGTTCCTATCATCCTGGTGATCTAGGGAGGACCTCAACTTCCTACAACACTCTCTCACACCAGACACCCTGGATGGTCTGAGGCTTGGTTGTTCTGCTGGCACTCCACTGTGCAGAACTCTCTCCTTCTCTGTGTGCAAAGGGCTGGGCTCGGCTCTCTCTCTGTTCACTGGTAATGGCTGCCGCACCACACGCGCCTTCCCGCCCCCCAGGCCCTTTTAAACGTTCGCCGCATGACCCGCCGGGAGACAGCCCGTGGTGAGCGCTCATTGGCTCACCACGGTGCCGCAAGTGTTCCTGGGCCACAAAATGGCCGCTGCGAGCTCCGATTGGTTCATGGCGACCCCACGTGACCGGCTGGCAGCCATTCGCTCTCGAACCGCTGCCAGCGCCAGTCTCCCTTACCTCTATCCCTCCACCGGCCTCTTGCAGTCCGGCCTCGCTCCGACGGTCCTCCAGATGTCCCCCGGCGATCCCCTCCTCCGGCTCTCCGCTGCAGCTGTCCTCCGGAGGCTGCTCCTCATTCTCCACAAAAGTACAGTAGATGAAGTATAACAGGGACTTTCTCTATTTCCTCTTCCCTTAGGCCTTTCACAAGACAAAATTATATAATAATATTCGTTATAAGGAAGAAGGAAGAAACGTTAGAATAAGTTGGCTTTATACTTCAAGGCAAACACTGTTTTGCATATTTTGCCGGAAAATTATTTTCTAAACTGATTTTTATTATATCCTCCTGTTTCTTACATTCTTCCCACAATTAGAAGAGCTAAAAACATCTCTAATTATATAATCGGGACTTAGGTATTTAGGTTACGGTTTAGTATTACACCCAAAATGTTTAGATTTTCATCAGATACCGTGACAATATTGAGTTCTTGGTGAAACTGGTTCTCAGGTCAAAAGAGTCTAAAAACCAGATTTACTAAGCTGCAAGTTTGGAAAGTGGAGATGTTGTCCATAGCAACCATTCAAATTCTAGCTCTCAGTTTCCTATTACATACTAGAGAATGTCAGCTAGAATCTGATTGGTTGCTATGGCAACATCTCCACTTTTCCATTCCCTTGGCTTAGTAAATCTGGCCCCTAGGTCTTATATGATTGTACGTTTTGTAATATCTAGAATATCTATATTTCTTTATCCCACACGTTTTAATTGTTCTACTGTGTTAGCCTCTACTGCCTCTGATGAGACTATTCCACTTATTAACTACCCATTCAGCTAAGTAACGTTTCTTCTCACAATACCGTTTATACACATGCCCTTGTGTTCTATTATTCCTCTTCTTTTGAATAATGCCCCCCTCCTGTACCTGGTTACAGCCCTTGATATATGTAAAAGCTTCTAACATATCCCCTGACCCTTCTCTGCTCCAAGCTATAGATGGTTACTGCCTCTACTCTGTCTCTGTCTCTGTATGTTGTGTGACACAGGCCATGGACCATTTTAGTTGCTTTTCTTTGCACAGTCTCTAATGTATTAATGTCCTTCTGGAGATATGGCCTCCAGAACTAAACACAGTTTTTGTGATCGTGAACTGGTTTGCTTGAGATACTATGATGTTTAAGGGTAATTATACACAATTATAGACAATGGGCCTGATCCAGGCCTACGGGCGCCTTATGGTCTGTACGGCTGTCATCATAGCAGGGATCGCACGCCCTGTGCACTCCCCGCTGGCGGGTGAAAATCTGGACACTTACATGTCCAGATTCCTACCCTAACTGTTACGATCAGCTCTGCGGATCGTAACGTGGCTTCCTCCGCCCCGTTCCCTAATTTGCATGCATATCTCCGCCTTCACGACACGGCATATGTAAATTAGGGGAAAGCACCCTTTGCGTAACAGCCAGTGGCCTTAATTATAGTTACGGCCGCCGGCCATTACGCCACTGCATGCGCACAACCTACAAAATGGGGAAATTATGGCCGAGCCCTAGGCGGCCTTAGGTCTGGATCAGGCCCAATGATACGCATTACACAGAGAATTTTCATTCTATAATACCAGGAAGATCCCGGAGAGAAGCCTTAGATGCCTGCAGGGGTGGGGCTTAAGGACGCAATTTAAGCAAATGGCATCATTAAGCCCCAAATTGTGTCATCAAGGCCCTCCCTGCCCCCAGTAACACATGAAACCACGTGCCTTAATTCCTCTGCGGCTCTCCTGAGATATCGGGAGAACTGCCTGAATTTCAGGAGTCTCCTGGAGTGTCGGCAACCCTGATATAACACAACATCTCTGAGCTATAAAGAAATATAAGCACAGATATGTGTAGACTGTCAGGGCCGCCATCAGGGGGGGGGACAACCGGGACTACTGTACCAGGCCCAGACCTGATGGGGGCCCGCCGATTCTTACCTAGCTCTGTATAATACCTAATTCTTTCGTTATGTAGATTGTGTATATGCGGTCTTAAAGACTGCATATATGCAATCTACAAAACAAAACGATACGTAGATTACGTAAAATAGTTACTACGCATGCGTGGTAGCTGACCTCGGCATCTGACGGACGTATTTGTGGATCCGGCCCATTGTCAGTCAGTAGAGAGAGGTGATTATTTACACACTCTTTGCACACATTTCCCATAATGTGGCTCAAGCTCCCTTCAGTATTCCCCATCATATGCCTCCAGCCCCACTTAGAATTCCCCATAATATGCCTCCAGTTCCCCTCCCCCCCAGTATTCCCCATAATATGCCTCCAGTCCTCCTTAGTATTCAACATAATGCCTCCAGCCTCTCCTCTTTTTACTTACCTCTTTCCTTCCTCCTCCACGGCGCTCTTTCTGCAGACAGGAAGTGTTCATACAGGAACCTCCTGTATGACTGCTGCCATTCTGTATAGCAGAGGGGGGATGTCCAGTGCCATGCTGGATAGGCACCGGACATCCGCCTTTTTACTTACCCTTTTTCCTTCCTCCTCCATGGCGCTCTTTCTGCAGACAGGAAGTGCTAATACAGGAACCTCCTGTATGAACGCTGCCAATCTGTATAACGGAGGGGGGGATGTGCAGTGCCATGCTGAATAGGCACCGGACATCCACCTTTTTACTTACCTCTTTCCTTCCTCCTCCACGGCGCTCTTTCTGCAGACAGGAAGTGCTCATACAGGAACCTCCTGTATGAACGCTGCCAATCTGTATAGCGGGGAGCGGGGGGATGTCTGGCTCCTCTCCAGCATGGCGGAGTGGGTCACGTCGGCCCTGATTGCAGCACAGGTCAGGACCCTCTTCCTCCATGACAATCTACCCCACATGGTCACTAGGCCACAACCTTTTCGCGGCACCCGCAAAGCCACACACAAATCGATGATAGTTTGATTAAAAAGGAATGGGCTGTATTAGGCTTTCTTAATCCTAAATTTAAATTCAAATAAAGCAAATGTTGATGGTGACCTCTGCGTTAGCAAAGAAATGCATCTTATCAGTCCAGATCCTCCTCCCATCACAATGTTCCATATTAAACTGTATGGCTGGAAGCAACATTAACTACAGAAAAGTCTGTAATTCAGTTATTCAGAAATTGGTCTGTGTATATGAACTGGGCTGGATCCAGACTTAAGGACCTGGGGCCTGATTCAGAGATGCGATTTCCACGGCACTTAGGTGCGTATATTTAAGATCCTAGAAAATTCGCAAAACTGCGCATGCGTAGTAATAGTGCAACGCCGTTTACGTAGCGGTTAGGAGCGTAAATTCGCTAAGAGCGTAAGTTTGAATCGCACGCAAGCACTTAAGATCTTAAGTGCAGCGAATCTTTAAGATCTTAAGGATTTGCATGGAAATGGGCGGGGGGAGGCAGGGAAATGAGGGAAAGTGGGCGAGGACTGACACTTAGGATCTTAAATGAACGCTACCACGTCACTTAAGATCCCAAATGACAGCGTATAGTTAGGGCAAGTCAATGGTGGTCTAAGTTTAAGATCCACCGCTGTTTGTAAGGGGAGTGTCTGTTTTTGCAGTGGGCTGGAACCTGCTAAGATCTTAGCAAAGGTGCGTATATTTGCGATCTTTTCGCAATCGCATCTCTGAATCAGCCCCCTGATTCACAGATAAGAGTGAGTAAGATGGGGGCAGATCGGCACCAAACTCACTCTTCCAGCCTCCAACCCGTCCCCCGTTTTCAGGACCAGCTTTACTATCACACTGTTAGTTAGACTTAGACTTTAGACTCTAATACTGTTTGCAACAGATGAAATATGAGTCCCCCTGCAATCAACATGGTTTTGCCCAGGAGTGACTTTCCTCTCTTAGGGCCGTATTCAGAGATCCGTTTCCAGATCGGGCTACAATTATACGCACGCACAGTGCGGGCCAAACCCCCTCACACACGTGACACTCCCCTCTCTCGCCACTCGCCACCATAGACCACTTGTAACTTTCTGTTTGCAGTCCGGTGCATATATGTCCTCCATACGTGCGTATCAGGATAATCACGCCCACTTTCCTTCATTATAATGCCCCCCCCCCGCCCAATTTTATTTAAATTCTCCCGTGTGTATTTTTGCGTTGCCTATCCGGACGTATGTACCCACGTGTGATTCACAAGTCCGTCCGTGAGGCACTTCCGTGCATATAGTCTACATGAACTACGTAAAAAAAGTTACTACGTATGTGCAATTGAAACGTACATAAAAATACGCACGAGACTCGCCGTGAAAATGGATGTTTGAATACGGCCCTTAATTTCAAGCTCCTTCTTAAGTCTGGATCCAGCCCACTATCAGCACAAGTTCAAAGACACATCCATAAATGCTTTCATCCTACATACTGGTATAAGGTGAGATTTCTGCCCCTTCATCTTATAAATGTAGAACTAATTCAACCTGCTCCCTTATTGGGAAATATTTGCTGAGCCCTAGAGGCCACTTACTTACCTACCTCCAGTGTTATGTAGGAGTGAAAGCCAATTAGGCTTAAGGGAGATTAAACTCCCTGGTTGTGCAGCGTGGGGGCACAACCTAACCTCGTGCTGGGGACTGCTGGGAGGAGCCCCCTCCTCCCTAGCAGTCCAGTTACTATACGGGTGGACCACTGAGGTGTCAGAGAGAACTTGTTTGTTTGTTGATTGGTTGTTTCTTTATGCTTGCTAATTGCTGTTTAGCCCCATCAAAGTTAAAGCTTATTCCATCAATTAATCTGGGCCTTTCAAAATTAAACAAATAAATAAATAACTAAATAATCCCCTTTATCTCAAGCAATAAAATCTACCGTAATTTAATTCTACCCCTTAATTCTGTGTTGTGTCAGTTTATTTCTAGGCAGAGGTTGTGGGGTGCCCTTACGCAAGCATCAACTATGGGTAGTTTATTTCATTTTTATATTTAGTGTTACCTTAAATACTATTTGATATGTTACACTTGTTCCTGAACTGATTATCCTGACCATTGTTGATCTCCAGTCGATAATTGTTCAAAACTCCATGTAAAACTGATTGTGTTCAATGCATACATGTTATTGTTACACAATGTTACTTATGCTCCAATAAAAAAGTTATAAAAAATATATATATAATTTAAAAACTATATGAAAGGTGTTTAAAGTCAAGTCTTAGGTTTGTACTGCGTACAATTGTGGAGACTAACATACGGATTATAGTATCCAAAATCCTGCACGCAGGGCTGCATGACACTCCCACCCCTCCTGCACAAGTATTCTACAAGCACTGATTCCTTACTGCACACCTGAAATGTCTATGCCCATCTACTATGTCTATCTTCTGTGCATGGTGAGTGGGACAGCCCCCAGTATGCAGCATCGGGCGGTTGTAGTCAGATTGATTAGTTCTGCATCAGGCCATTTATTATTAAGCTTAAAATGATAAAAAATAAAATAAAATCCTGTCTTAGGTCATACATAAATCGTTGAAATATAAATACTACGAACATTTTCAGAAGAGTTTTGCTCTCTTTATCCGCCTCTTTTGCTTCTCTGCCCTGAAGCACATCAACCTGTTTTTCTAAGAAATTTGACAGAACGAAAATTAACCTACATTCTGTCCCCACCCTCTGCCTCAAAATATAAAAACAACCAGCAGCATCAAACAAACACCACTGCGTCTCTGGCGAATAGTCCTAGCGATAATCTCGTCCATCCGTGAATCATGGCTTATGACATACTTCAAAATGAGAATGTTTACTGCACCGTGTGGGATTTAAATATAGGACCTACAGCACCATGTTTTGAAGATAATATTGATCACATTGGCAACTTGAATATTCAAGGAAATGAGGATGTTTATGTCAACCCTACAGAAGAGTTTATGGACTTTACGACACAACAGAAAGAGAATCATGTCCTCTGTAACGAATGTATTCATGCTCCTCTACCAGCGTTGAAATACTGTTGGATGTGTCATATTCACCTGTGCCAACTACACCTGAGAACACACAGCAATTCGGAACATCACGTCTTTAGGTCACACGTGAAGAGGGCGAAAAGTAAGTGCCCCAATCAAAATGAAATTCAGAATGTTTATTGCCCTGACAAGAGGGAACTTTATGATGAAGCCTCACAGAGAAAAAAGAGGGACATCCTGAACAAGTTTAACGCAAAGCAAAAAGAGATGGAGGAGAATGTCCACCGTCTGCAAAAACACACGATGGATGTGGACGACAAAGCTGCTAAGATGACGGGGAAAGTCACCTCTCTGTTTCAACACATCAGAAAACAATTTGAGGCCTTAGAGATGAAAGTATTGAATGAGATTTCCTTGGAACAAGAGCAAAGTTCTCGTCCGAGTATCCTTCATATCAAAGAGCTGGAGCAGAAGCAAACTGAGCTCTCGGAAAAACGTCAACAGTTTGAGCAGCTTTGTAGATTAGGAAATCCAGCAATTGCTCTGAGTATAGGACACCGCCTTGTGGACAGTGAATACGGAGACTGTATGGTCTATGATACCAAGAAGTTTGATGAGGGTCTTATCTCGGCTACTTTGAAGAGGTCCATCGATAACATCATGACTGGCATCAAATGGGAACAGGGTATATCAGACCTATTTCTGGATGTGAACACTGCAGCTAATGACGTGTATCTGTCTGGTGACAAGAAAACCGTTTCGTGGACAAAAATAAAGCAAGGTCGGCAAAAAACGCCCAAAAGATTCAAGGGCCATCAAGTTTTGGCTACGGAGGGTTTTTCTTCTGGACGACATTATTGGGAAGTGGAGACCAGTGAAACGGGGAAGTGGATCATTGGGATGTGTTATCCCAGCGTTGACAAGAAGGGAGAAGAGTCCTTTATTGGAAAGAACAATAAGTCTTGGGGTCTTGCCAAGTTAAGTGAATATTCAGTGGTACATGACCTTAAAGAAAAACACATTCCCAGCTTGGCTAGCATTTGTAAGCTAGGAATCTATCTAGACTATGAGGCAGGACAGCTCTCCTTCTATGAGCTGAGTGACCCAATCAAGCACCTACACACCTACAATGCCAAATTTACTGAGCCCCTGTATCCCGTGTTTTGGGTATGGTATTCCTGGGTGAGACTCAAGAGTTAATGACATTGATGACTGCATAATCCATCTGCATTGATTAACTCAGTGCATCTTATGGATTGGGTCACTGATTTTAGGCACTCACACAGATCAGTCCTGTGTTTTTAGAAGATACAATTGTAAGAATTGTGGGGGAATATTCCCTGTTGCTCTAGTCTGTTAAGCGAGTAAAAAGAAAAAAATGCGATGTAATACACAATTCTTTATTGCTAATAACGCTTGTTTATATAGCACTGAAAATTGTCCGCAGTGCTTTTACAGAGAATATTACACATACATATCAGTCTCTGCTACATATAGTACTAAGGTCTCTAACGCATACAAACTAGGGTTCATTTTTTAAAATTTCATTTTAGTTATTTAGTCAGCAGCCAATTAACCTATCAGTAAGTTTTTGGCGTGTGGGAGGAAACCGGAGCACCCGGAGGAATCCCACACAGACACGGGGAGAACATACAAACTCCACACAGTTAAGGCCTAGTCCAGGAATCAAACTCATTACCTCAGCACTGTGAAACACAAGTGCTACTTACTGAGCTACCATACTGCCCTAAAGCACAAACAAATGCTCAAAAGCACATTATATATCATAACGACAGTTTAAGAAAAAATAATAGGACCAGATCCAGGGTGTTAAAAAAGAGGAAATCTGGTGGAAAGTTACAGCTGGGCAAAACAATATTGAATTGCAGAGGAGGCAAATTTCATCTGTTGCAAACAGTATTAGGGCCAGATGATATTGAATCTTCCCCTTAGAGTTGAGAAGTATATATTAAGTCTAAATTACAACTTCGCAGCATGTGAGTTTCATATGCAAAAGCAAAGTATTTTCCCTGTAGGCAAAAGAATTCAAATTCGTTTGCACCCCTCATATTACAATAGGGCTCAGCTCAGGTCTACACCTGCACTTGTTTTTCCCTTTCTCTCAAGGATCGACCCCTAGATAAGTACAGGTACCTTTCTCACACGACAAATTAAGTATATTCAATAATAATAGCAAGTATAACTAAAATGTGGTATATTTTTTAATATTAATGTGGCCCAAACAGCACTTATAAGAAAACTGTACTAATTATGACTTACTATACCAATATACTACATGTGTATTAATCTTTGTTTATTTTAAATAAGGGGGAGGTTTATGTGAACATTTATAATACAAACACTTGTTTTTCACAATTTTATTTTACGTCTGTGAAATTATTATCCAATTTTCCTGTTTATATTAACCAAGGAAAAAATGTATTTCATAGATTATTATTACTAGTAGTTATTGTTGTATAATTATACAATTATTCTATACTTTATGGACCGGATCCAAATTTAATTGCGCTGTGCGATCAGAACTCCTCGGCACCGCCATGCCAACACACTGTGCCTATGGCTGGCCTTTGGAAAGGCGTTCAGCACGGAACCCAGGATTGTTCATAGTGCGTTCAGATACGTAACCAACACTCACATTCAATACATAAAAATACTTAATAATTCATAAGGCATAAAATTGACATTTTTGCGTAATTCTGGATTCGCTCCAATGGTAATATGGGAATGTTTAAAATATTATCCTTCCAAGTTGTTATTCTCTTTTTAATTTATTTGTATCTTTTGCTTCAATATTATGACTATTATATACTGTTACTATATTATGCTGTATCCTGTACGACTTATATTGCATGTATTGTCTTTTTATATTACAGTTTGTTCTTTCTTGATGTATATTTGTTTTCTCTGTCTGTATTTCTGCTTTATATGGTACTGTAGAAATTTTTAGAACTCTAAATAAATCCTGGTATTACCATTTATTTTAAAGTCTAATAATCTTTCTTTTAAGTCAGATAATATAAATCTAGTTTTATTTGTTTATAAACCATTAAATACAATAATAAGTCATAATAAACACTTACTGAAAAATATTTCACTTTTATGTGTTTATTTATTAATTAACAGTTTTTTATATAGCATCATATAACGTAGTGCTTCACAATTTTAACAGCTATTATAAAACAAGACTGTGTGGTTACAGAGAGACTAGGAGGGTAAGAGGGCTCTACTTGCAAGCTTACACGCTAAAAGACATTGGGGATTGATATATAAGGGAAAGTGCTCTATATCACACAATGGGGCAGCCAAATTGTGTACTCTGTATGATCAGTCACACAGCAGTGTTAGTTGCAGGACTGAGTATGAATAATGAAAGTGTGTAACTTTGTGTAAATAGTGTAATAGAAAGGGGAATTGGATAGCAAACTGGTTGTAAATAGGGTAGACAAAGGTTAAGGAGAAGGTTGAGGAATTTGGAAAGCTTGTCTGAAGAGGGGAGTTTTAAGGGTGTACTTGAAAGTTTGGAGAGTAGAGGAGTTTTAATGTGCAAGGAAGGTTTTTCCAGAGAATAAGTGCAGCCTGGGAGAAGTCCTGTGGCCGGGAGTTTGAAGCATTTGTTTAGTGTAAAGGAGAGCTGTGTGTCCTGTGAAGATCTGAGAGAGTGAGCTGGGATACATTTTTAGATGAGTAAGGATATGAGGGGCTGATTCAGAGATGCACTTCCACCTTTTTTTAGGTGCAAGTGTAGACCTGGACAATACCATGTTGAATTGCAAGGGGAGGCAGATTTAAATTGTAAAACCAGAATTAAAATTAGGAGGTGAAGTTTCTTTGCTCAACTCAATTTTATAGAATAAAAATAAAGCTGTGCAGTATTTGAGTTCTATGTGTAAAAGTTATGTATTTTCCCTGCATGCAATTAAAAAAAAAATTAATTAACACCCCTTACTTTGAAAAATGGTTTAGTCGAGCTGTACGCTTGCACCTAAAAAAAAAAAGGTGTAAGTGCAACTTTGAATCAGCCCCTGAATGCAGTCTTCTGGATGTAAGGTGTATATATTATGATGAATATTAAAATGTGGGTTAAATAGCATCTGACATGGCTGTTTCATACTATGAAGGATGATACATACCATTCAACACGACCCATTCCATTAGGTACAAAATACTCAGCTCCACAGTTTCCAACGTTCAGTTACTATAGGAATCACCTTTGTTGTAGAGACAAATAGTTTTTAAGTATCAGTTAATTCATTTAAACCAGGTGAGTGACAGTTGGAAGCTCAGGAGTGGATTATATTGTACCTAATGGAATGGGTCATGTTGGAGGGTCTGGATGATAGTTAACCTAATTATGGGGTCTAGAGTCCATAATTACCATTATTAGCTGTCTGTCAATAAGATCACATCATGTGATTTACCCATTGTACCAGGGGTAAACTCAGGCCTCCTAGATGTTTATTTTAAGTTTCATAACACTTTTAAATGAATCAGACAGTTGTGTAGAAACAAGCTGCTAAATGTACAAACTCCTCCCACTAGGGGGCGACAGTCAGCAGCGGAACTGTTAGAGAACTGCAACGTGACATCAGCTACATCCCGATTGGTTGATTGTTGGACACCAGAAAAACTGTCGCTGTTTTGCATAGTCGCTCCTAAAAATTCGGGCATTGCTCCTGGAATCTTAGGAGAGCCAGCAAGGGGGAAACAAGATGTCAGAAACTATGGTGTTTTGGGTAACAGGACCCCTCTTTCCCCCTAAGTGTGCTCCTGAGCATTGACATGATGGGAACAGACAGAGAAGAGGAAAAGAGAGCTGACACTGGCAGTCTTCCCAGTACATATCTCTATGTGACCTTCATCTGTCCTCCATATTTCTTTATTGTTTTGTGCCTGTGATATATTTGTCACTATTTCTTCACCATTACACGTTGGACAACATCAATATCTATTTACTGCTTTCACCTACAGCCGTCCTGAACCCCTCGGGTGGAATAAGATAAAGCCGGTGTCGATATACTGGGGAACAAGTTCACGTTAACCTCTTAACTGCGGAAACATCTTATTGTTTAATTAAAATGTCGGTTTTGTATTTCTTAACATGTTTGCACAATACCAGTACATTGCGCAGCGTCTCACAGTAACATTAAAATGGCTATTAACAAACGGACAAATAGCTGTCCCCCGAGTGTTGTGCAACTACAAATACCAGCATGCTCTGCTACTTCTCAGATATACCTATGCTGTTGGGGGATGCTGGGACTTGTAGTGTGACAACACCTGCTGTTGACCGGGTCAATACAGTTGCTCTTCTGTCTTACAGTATGTGAAGCTAAAATTATTCATAGATAATACGTTATAAATTTAATAATATGTTTTAATATTTAAGATTTCCAGAACTAGGGGCCTGATCCAGAGCAACGATCGCAAGCGACCGTACGACGAGCGTATGCGAATTTTCGGCAAAAAATTCGCAATGCGCATGCCCAGTATGACAGCTTCCGGTCGCCCGAGCGTCATGAGCGAATAGCGGGCGTATCGTTAGCGTATTTTTCGCACGGCGAGCGGATTTTTTTTTCGATGGTCGGCTGGGGGCCCGTTTTACTACAGGGAGGCGGGGATAGCCATTTTAATTGTACAGTATGGGCGTGCTAAGCGTATTTTCTCAGCGTATTTTGTGCGAATTTTCGTACGGCCGACGGTCGTACCCAGTGTAGGGTATAGCCGCCGTAAGCAGGGACTTTACTATGGGAGTGCTAGGGGCGTGTAGGTTGATACGCCCGAGCGTACGGTCGCATTCGCCCGTCGTGCGAATTTTCGTAGCGCTGGATCAGGCCCTGTGAAGCTAAAATCATTCATAGATAATACGTTATACATTTAATAATATGTTTTAATATTTAAGATTTCCAGAACTAGATGTTATTGACATAGGTTGGGACTTGCAGTTTTGAAGGTCCTTTGTTAGCATTTTTTGGTGTAGTATATGGAATAAGTAATATTTCTTAATAATAAGTAATAATAATTAGGGTCGCCGATTCTCCTGGAATATCCGGGAGACTCCTGAAATTTGGGAAGTTCTCCCGTTATCCCGGTAGAGCTGGCAAATCTCCTGCAAGTCCCAACCTCTCTGCCCACCCCTGGAACACTGGGGAGTACATTAGGGAATGGCAGGGGGTGGGGCTCAATGGCAAAATTTGCATAAATTGCACCAATAAGCCCCGCCCCCATACCAGAATCTATTTCTCCCCTCCGAGATCTCCCAGAGGAAAGAAATAAAAAGTAGGCAACCCTGGTATTTATACCGTAATCCAGTATTTCAGCAGGGGTAAGCCCTGCCCGAATATCAGGAGTCTCCTGGATATGCCCTGCAATATACAGTGAGTATCTGTATATTAATCTACTAGTTTCCTGGGCCAGACAGAGAGGACTCCTCTTTGTCTGGGCCCAGGACACTAGTAACGGCAGCTGCCTCCCCCCCCCTGATAGCGGCTCTGCGTGCATATAGCGAATAGGGGGAGGTATTTAAATTGTGCAGTAAAGACTTGGTTAAACAATTACACCTGTTCCTGCAATATGCATAAGCCTCTTTTTTGTGAAGCGGGTGCATAAAAGTTACAGTAGATACCAAAGTACCGTACATGGGGTGCACTACCATTGCCCCTACGGCATATAGACTCGCACTATCATAATTTTGCTTCTGCTCTGGAGGAGTTACGCTCTCACAGCATACTTAAGTCTTGATGCGGTCCTATGTCTCACCACCCTCTTCCCTTCCACAGAACGCCAGAGTTTGCGGCAGTGGGTTACGCTTGGCTCTGATTGCAAACACAGTGATTCTGGGCATGTTCAGTGCAAAGGTACCAAGATATGACTTAGGTCTGATTCACACTTAAGAAGGAAATAAGTACGCGGGGATTCGCAATACTACGCTACTAAGCGGCCAGAGCCCCTTGTTCTTACGGATCTTTGCAGACTTCTGCCACCACAGGGCTACTAGTTTGCTAAAGTACGTGCAGAGTTTGCAAACTCCGCCCATAGTGCGCTGTTTAAATGCCTCCCTCCACCCACTTTTCTTAACTTACAACTTACGGAGTACTGGCACGCCCATCCTTACGCATCTCATTATGCAATTCGCATAAAATCGCCAAGATACATGGATTGTGTACGTGTGAATCAGAGCCATTGAACCAGATCCTGACTTAAGGTTGTTTTAAGGACACAAATGTACCCGAGTTACGCACTATTAAGGATAATGCACTCTCCTCACACGCACGTAACTGAGCTCATTTATGTTTTCCTACCTTAACTCCTCCTTGCGTATCTCTGGGCGCACAGTACGTATCGCCGTGTCGTACGTAAGCCCATAATGTACGATTTAAATGTCTATCCCCGCCTACAATCGGTATATTCCGCTTCCGTAGGGAGGTCACTTCCTATCCTACGGAGTTACTTAGAATTACGTACAATCAGAGTTACGGTGTGTAACATCTGCCGCACGCCTGCAAAGTGCGTTCCCACAGCCAGATTTACGTATGCCGTTGCCATTATTAAGTCAGTATCTGGCCCAATATTTATAACTGACTGGTAGAAAAAACTATAGTTGCAGAATTGAGTAATAAGAATACAAGGAATCTAGTTCTATGATATGACTGCCGGTTATATCCATTTCCATCATGTTATAATGAGTTCAAAGAGAAATCAAATAAACCAAATGAAGATCTGTAGAAAGAAAGATTGAGTCATTATGGTAAAGACGCAGTAAGGAATTAGATTGATTTGCACCTATAGCAGGTAATTACAAGCAATCTCTTCAGAGTTGACGGAAACCGTGACAAAGGAATTCTGCAGATAATCTGCTTGTTTCCCGTTGTAATGGATCTCTATTGTCATGAAGAAAGTCGCAGCAGTTTTCTGGGGATCGTGTATTAGTTTACTTTCTTTATCAACAATTACTGATTAAAGCCAAACAGATTGTCTTCCTTTTTTTTTTACCAAAGCGATGTTGTTCCTTTTTTTTTTTTTTTTTTTTTTTTGGCAATAAAAGTGAATTTAGACCCAGAATTTTTTATCTATATCTTTACCAGATTCAGAGATCTGGATCCGGATTCACAGTTACGTAGTTTTCATCTTACATTTCAAGAATTGAGCTACTACGTAGTAGATTATTTACACAATCTATGTACAGAAATGGTACGCACAGTGCTTTTTTTGTCATAGAACACACCGGAAAGTAGTTCCGGCACCTTTTTTCGACGGGTTTTCAAAGTTTTAAAAGCTTTGGCGGCAAAATCACTAAAACGGTGCATGCGGCTGCTTGTGTGTCGAGTCCAATGCATGTGTACTTTGTCCGCGCCGGTTGTGATGGCTTGTGGCGCTGCTTGGCTTGTGATTGGTCGTGTGGTGGCGCGTGAGTGGATGTGAGTTCCAATGTTTTCCAATTCCTACCTTAACTCCTCCTTGCGTATCTCTGGGCGCACAGTGTGACCGGCTAGAGGAGGGGCATTATATAAAGGAAGAGGTGTAATAGAACACGAGGGCATGAATATACACTGGAGGGTGACAGGTACAGGAGGGGCATTATATAAAGGAAGAGGTGTAATAGAACACGAGGACATGAATATAAACTGGAGGGTGACAGGTACAGGAGGGGGCATTATATAAAGGAAGAGGTGTAATAGAACACGAG
>WWET01001774.1:162859-181196 GCA_011038615.1 Limnodynastes dumerilii | reverse complement strand
AGGGGTGTAGTTGCAAGTTCACCAATTGCTATTTCGACAGCAATACCGCTGACTGCTGAATAGTGACTGATTCAGTATAGACTGTAATCGAAAACAGAAAAATGTTATTCTGAAACGGGTTTACATTAGGTTGCCTGTTAGGTCTAGGGTTAGGCTGCCAGTTTATGGGTAAGGTTAAGCTGCTGGTTAAGGTTATGAGTTATGAACCATTTATGTGGTACCTAGGGACTGCCAGACTCCTGAAATTCAGCCCTGACTGTAACATGATCATAAAAGGATTTAGTAGATTAGTAGAACTTCTAAAACTGGAAAAATAAACTGTTGTCCAATCAGATTCTTAGGGCCAGATTTACTAAGCTGCTGGAAAGGAAAAGTAGAGATGTCGCCCATAACAACCAATAAGATTCTAGCTCTCACTTTCCTATTACATACTAGAATGTCAGCTTGAATCTGATTGGCTGCTAAGACCAACACTTTCCCTTTTAGAAGCATAAGTAAAGCTGCCTCTAGTAATAGAAAAATGAATTATAGATAAAGACAGGAAGGATCACACTACAAACTATTGTGCTGAATATTCCACTACAATGTAAGACAACCTGAATGCTGAGGCTTTGGGCCTGATCCAGAGCTACGAAATTGGCCGAATTCGAGCGAGCATACGACCGTTTTTTGCGTATTTTCGTACGAAAATTCACACTGCGCATGCCCAGTATGACAGCTTCCGGTCGGCTGGACGACATGAGCGTATAGCGGTCGTATTGTGAGCGAAATGTTCGCTCGAGGGGCGTGCGTTCAGTACGACGGTCGCCTGGGCGCTCGTTTTACTACACGGAGGCGGGGATAGCCATTTAAATTGTACAGTATGGGCGTGCTTAGCCCGTACGCTTTGCGTAATATGTGCGAAAATTCGTACGGCCGACGGGAGTACCTAGTGTAGGGTATAGCCGCCGTAAGCAGGTACTTTACAATGGGAGTGTTAGGGGCGTGTATGTTTATTCGCACGGGCGAACGTACGCATTCGCCCGTCGGACGGCAATTTCGTAGCTCTGGATCAGGCCCTTTGTGTGACTTTCCTTCATGTGTTACTTATAGTCTCCCTTTTACCTGCACCTCCAGTGACTGTTCTGATCTCCGCTGCATGCTTTGAGGCTGCTAGATGCCAGGAAGTGTCATGCGATCTAGGACAGTCGTATGCATTGTACGTTCTATTCTGTTACAGTCACACATCGGCTGAACAAGGAGAACTCAGGGGGGAGCCAGGTCCTCATTAGGACGGGTGTCTCAGTGTCTGCCAGAGGTGTAAGAAACCTGCTTCTCCTACAATAGTCCCCCTGCTTTCTCAGGGGCTTATTCAGAGATGCGTTTCTATAGAGGAACACAATTATACGCACGGCCGGCCACACCCCCTCACACCCATGACACTCCCCTCTCTCGGCCATGCTGTCCACTTGTAACGTTCCGTGATTCATACTTTCATTTAAATGTCTACTCCGCCCATTTTTATTTAAATTTGAACGTTCTTATTTTTGCGTCCCATATCCGTGCGTATGTACCCAAGTGTGATTGACAGGTCCGGCCGTTAGGCACTTACGGGTGTATATTCTACGTAATTTACGTATATAAAGTTACGACACATGCGCAGCTGAACCGTGCCTAACAAGACGCCCGCAAATCGCCGTGAAAACGGATCTCTGAATACGCCCCTCAGTGACTCGCAGACTCTTCTCTCTGTAAGAAGGGAGTTCATGATAGCATAATATGCTATACGATACTATACAGCCTATCTGCATTGTAAGAGGGGCCCTTGCCAGTTATTATTACGTTGTCTGGTCAAAATGTCGACAGGTCAAAATATCGACAAGTCAAAATGTCGACAGGTCAAAATATCGACAAGTCAAAATGTCGACCGTTGAGTATTATGGATCGGATCCAGACTCCCCGCATGTGATTCGTACGTGTCTTAAGTCACACTTGCGGATCATTGGTCCGGCTGCCCGCTGATCCACTCATAAGTGGGTGGTGACACCCACACTGTACACTTTACATGCTTGTGCCCGCCCACCTTAGCAGGCAGAGGGGAAGCACAGCCCCTTTGAGCTTAAATGCCAACTAAGTTCCTTACGATGGTTGTTATGTTGGTTAAAACTAACGTAACATCTGCAGGACCCATGAGCTCTCCAGTCCATTCAGCCCATTTACACACCTTGTGCAATCGTTCCGAGGTGTGGATCCGGTTCTATGTTAGTATTACATATATATATATATAGTATTTTGGAGCTTTATGGCACCTAAAAATGTCATAGGGATTCCTTAAGTAACTGTGTGTAGTGTCTTTCTAAAGGAGTAAAACCAGAATGGAAGTTGCTCAATCAATTTATTAAGTAAATGTTAAACAGGTGCATGAAAGGCAAGGGGTTAATCTGCTTGCCACAGAAACAAAGGGAAAAATTACCTCAGCACACTGCCATAAACCAGTAACAAACTATACTGTTCTATCTGTAAAATAAAACACAGAAATGTTTGTTACGCATATTTGTACAAATATGGGATAAGCCACCAGCCACCATCAAGGCCTTTCTGTATATGGTGGTCCTAAATCTAACAATGAGAGTCCCAGTATTGGGTCCCATATATATGTTTATAAATTGAGAGACAACTTACCTAGAAGACACCCCTTAAAGTCTCCAAAATGGCTGCTGTGGATCAGCTCTCCCTGTCAGCAACTGATCCCAGACATGCCCACAAACAGAATAAAACCAGAATGGAAGCTGCTCAAGTAGGCAACCATGAGGAGAGCCCCCTGGCCGGGCCTGGTCCGGGCCTTCCTCACCATCCACCTTAGGTCGGCCAGGTGAGTTCCAGACTACCAAGGACGGAGCATGGGGGGAGACGCGAGCCTGGCCTGTGTCATCTGCTTTTAGCACCACCTATGGACTGTGTGAGTGTGGATGGCAGTCTGCATGAAGTTAATGCGGCTGCCTTGCAAGGCCCTACCCCCTGTGGCGTTAACAGTGTGGGTATGGGAGAGTCCTGTGAAGTTAACATGGACTCTAATGCACCCCAGTGTGAGGTTAACACTGGGAAAGCAGAAACTTGCAGTGGGCAGTATGAAGATTCCTGTGAAGTTAACAAGGAAGCATCGGGCTCAAGTGGAGCTAACTTGGACTGTGCTGGACTGCTACAGGGTGAAGTTAACCCTGTAATGAAGGTGGACCTACCATCTGTGAATGAAACAGAAAAGGACTGCCCAGTTGCTACTAGCAGCCACAGTACTGAGTGTGCTGAGGAAAAAGCTGCCGGGAAGGAAGAGGTCATCTCACCTGCTGAGGACTTATTGAACACTTTTGCAGATATGTCTGTGGCAGATTTAGGCAGTCTACTAACAAAGACTGAGAGCAATATTAATAGCCTGCACCAACAAATAAAACGGAAAAAAAGTCAAGCAACTACGTTTGCCATACGTTTAGCGTATTTTTGTGTGCGTAAATTCTTTACAATCCCCTCGGCACACCCCTTGAACATACGTATTTTGTCAAGATACGCCTTCCAAACTCTACCTTAACTTTTGCCAAGGTAACCGCAGTCATACGCACACGTACGTATTGGCAACACGAATTTACACAGCTAAGCACACCCATACTGTACACTTTAAATATAACCCCCCCGCCTACTTAACATATTTCAGACGTATTTTGGAGTAACGTAAAATTGGCACGCCCACACGTAAGTATTTACGTGACACATACGTGGCCTATACGTTCACAATTACGCTACGCTATTGAGCGTATTTTCTATGCGCATGCGCAGTGCTTACAAATAGGCGATTTTACGGCTCCGCCACGCGTAAATTCGCTCAGAAGCGTTGTTCTGGATCAGGCCCATTATTATTATTATTATTATTATTATGTTGTTGTTGTTATGTTGTTGTTGTTGTTATTATTATTATTATTAATATAATCAAAAGAGAGAAGCACCATTCTTTTATCCTTATGATCTGAACTACTAGGGAATAAAAGGTTGACAAGAATACGATGTTTGAGTGTTCCATCGTTACACCAGTACTCGGACACTCCTCCTTTACCCACATCACCAGTAAGGTTGCAAATTGTTCCAGTTGCATTTTGGGAACCGCAGATATTAAGCTGTTGTTTCCAGAGTTTATATAAAATTTTCCTTCTTTGTCAATTCACACTCATGGAAAAAGAAATCAAGCATCCGCTTAAGCTGTAGACGTCATTGGCCCTGATTCAGACTTAGGTATGAAATAAGTACGCTTGGATTATATTCACAAAAGAAAGAGAGGGGAAGGGTCCACTTTTGAATGGGAAGACTTTCAAAATTGAAAGTGGACAAATCAATGGGACCAGATGGGATACATCCGAGGATACTAAAAGAGCTTAGAGGGGTGCTGGCAAAACCATTAACTGAATTATTCAATCAGTCACTAATAACGGGGTGCCACAAAATGGCTATTTCATTAAAGTATGTTTTATTAACGTTTTGTTTACTTAATCTTTTCACAAAGACATGGAGAAAGATCAGTTACTTATGTCTTGAAATATAGGAGATTAAAGGAAATAAATATTCATGTCTTCTCTCCACGCCATCAAAGCCGTATAATTTCCTTTTGCCGTTCTGTGGAAAATATTGCTTTAAATGCAAAAGGAATTAGCCGGTGTATTTAAAATACCCTTCCAGAGTGAGTCAAATCATTACTCAGGCCTGTATCCTAATGCCAGACTTAATAGTCGTCATGGAAATTGAGTGGTCTTGTGTATTCATTCATACATATGCAATGGCAGTTATCAGCTCCTTGCTCTGACAATGATGAATTCCTCTGTTCTAGTACAGTGCTGTGTTCTCTGCAGATAGGGTGTGTCACGGGGAAATGAAGCATTTGTTTCTTGCTTAAAGGGTGGCATAGCAAATAACAGCCTCGGGTATGCGCACGCAGCAGCCGAAGAGAACGGCCAAAGGCGCTATAGTGACAGTCACGTGAAAAGCAATTCATTTTCCTTAAAATCAGTTACTGGACCGATTTCTAAGTGCTGGGCTAATGCGTACGCATAGTAAATATTTTACGCTATCTACGT
This sequence comes from Limnodynastes dumerilii, assembly GCA_011038615.1. Classification (NCBI taxonomy): domain Eukaryota; kingdom Metazoa; phylum Chordata; class Amphibia; order Anura; family Limnodynastidae; genus Limnodynastes; species Limnodynastes dumerilii. The sequence goes on along the minus strand of WWET01001774.1, from coordinate 176,103 downwards.
AGCGTTTCATTAGGTATGTACGCAATCTACATAACGAAATGCTACGTAGATAGTGTAAAATGTTTACTGCGCATGCGCATTAGCGCAGCACTTAGAAATCGGCTCGTAACTTACCAATACACGTAATTGTGAATCCAGTCCAGTATTATAAAGTAACCAATATTATTTAGTTGGTGGTTTTGTACAACGCTGTCCTTCATAATACAAGTGTCAAATACATGAGAAATCCGATTAAGAAAATCATTGATCCCCGAGCAGGGGTGAGTGTGAGGGAGACCATTTCCCAGAAATTAGGAAGTGTCCCAAACAGTGTTAGTATTATAGGATCCAGTTAATATAGTGCATCACAGGGAATTTTCCCTGCAGGCTGGTGTAGACTCTCTCTATTGGGTGATGGTCACTAAGATGCTCTCTGTTTTGCATAGCTGTACTAGGATGTTCTCTGAATTGGGTGGCGATCTCTAGGATGCTCTGTATTGGGTGGTAGTTACTAGATGCTCTCTGTATTGGGTGGTGGTTACTAGATGCTCTCTATATTGGGTGGTGGTTAATAGATGCTCTCTGTATTGGGGGGTGGTTACTAGATGCTCTCTGTATTGGGTGGTGGTTACTAGATGCTCTCTGTATTGGGTGGTGGTTACTAGATGCTCTTTGCTTTGGGTGATGGTCATTAAGATGCTCTCTATTTTGCATAGTAGTCACTAGGATACTCTCTGTATTGGGCGGCGATCACTAGGATACTCCGTATTGGGTGGTGGTTAATAGATACTCTATGTATTCGGTGGTGGTTACTAGATGCTCTCTTACTTGGATGGTTATGACTAGGATACTCTCTTATTTGGATGGTTGTCACTAGGATGCGCATTGTATTGGGCGGTGGTCACTAGGATGCTGTCTATATTTGATTTTGGTAACTAGGATGCTGCCTGAATTGTTTAGAGGTCAGTATAAATCTCCTATTTTATTGTGACATGGGGGCTGATTCAGAAATGCGATTGCGAAAAGATCGCAAATATACGCATCTAAGGTTAAGATCTTAGCAGATTCCAGCCCACTGCATAAAGAGTCACTCCCCTTGCAAACAGCGGTGCTCTGTATTGGGGGGTGGTTACTAGATGCTCTCTGTATTGGGGGGTGGTTACTAGATGCTCTCTGTATTGGGGGGTGGTTACTAGATGCTCTCTGTATTGGGGGGTGGTTACTAGATGCTCTCTGTATTGGGGGGTGGTTACTAGATGCTCTCTGTATTGGGGGGTGGTTACTAGATGCTCTCTTACTTGGATGGTTGTGACTAGGATACTCTCTTATTTGGATGGTTGTCACTAGGATGCTCATTGTATTGGGTGGTGGTCACTAGGATGCTGTCAATATTTGATTTTGGTAACTAGGATGCTGCCTGAATTGTTTAGAGGTCAGTATAAATCTCCTATTGTATTGTGACATGGTCTGTAGATGATTTCACTCTTTTACATTAGACAAAATGAACAACATTCAACAATACTGAGCGTCAATTCTCTAACATAAAATCTTATTATTGTGAGTCGAGAAATTGTTTCTGAAAGCTAGCTAGATAGTCATACAAATGATGGCTACAGGCTTGAAGACCTGTTACTTGTACCTTACGTATGATATTCCAGTGTTTTGAATATGGATTTAGCCCTCAAGAAAGAGTTTGACTTCCCTGTGGTGTAATTGTATGATGTGGAGCATCTTCTAGGTAAATGTGACACATATGAATCCCCGAAACACAGTATGGGGACAAGACGGAAGATTATACAATGCGTTAGTGCCTCACTGCACAGCCATTCTCAGGAAGCACGGCCTCGGGCAATGGGAATGAAATGAATTACACCTACTTAATCTTTTGAGAGAAGAATATTTACTTGGATTGGTCTTCACGGCTGACTCGTAGGATGGTGGCAGGTGGGAGAGGTTCTGAAATGATCTTGAGAAAGACAGGTCATAAGGTTCAGTCGCAGAGGTAAGGATGTTGTTCATGCGCGGCTTTTCTGCAAAACAAAGAGACAGGTTATTATATCAGCACCATCCAGGATAACATCAAAGAGCCGTATTCACACCTAAGAGTGAGATAGGTAACCGCTAATAACTCACTGGTGCAGCCCCTTACACGCCTCCCGTTATTAGGTACCTTATGGGACTTAAGAGCGCCTCTTTCTAACCAAACTACCTAGAGAGTCCATCAAAGAGTAGTGGATTTTTTGAGTTTTCGATCCTGCCCTATTACTTTAATTTATACCTCTAACAGTCCCAATTCTAATGGGACTGTCCCGATTTCGGGTGACTGTCCCGATGTCCCGTCCACCTTCCAGTTTGTCCCAATAAGTAAACTACACTGGAGGGGTTTTTTTTAATTACTATTTTAATTTGTGTCCTGTGCTGTTTAACAAAGGAGGCGGAGTTGGTGCGGAACCAGGGGTGGAGCTTGACGGAGTTGGACTAAGTGTGTGCGTGGCCGGTGAAGTTTGGATGGGGCTTATTTACCACGTTTTTAGCCTCCCAGTTGCATACCCTCCAACATGACCCATGCCATTAGGTACAAAATACTCTGTTCCTCAGTTTCCAACTGTCGGTTACTATGGTAACCTCCTTTGTTGAAGAGACAAACAGTGTTTAAAATATCAGTTAATTCATTTAAACCAGGTGAGTGACAGTTGGAAGCTCAGGAGCGGATGAAATTGTACCTAATGGAATGGGTCATGTTGGAAGGTCTGCAATTGTTGGGAGGAATGTTCTATTCTGACACCAGAGACCAGTGTTTTACAGAGTGTTGGGAGATGTCAATCCCCAGGGAGACACAATGCTTCCAGTCATTCAAAGTTTACAAAATGTATATTCAAATATCCAGCAGCATACAGAGAAACACTTTTAATATCTCCATTGACTCGGAATAGCCCTGTAATGTGCACATCTCAAATGTCAATGACACATTGTTTAAACTTTTAAGGTCATGCGTCAAAATCATCCTCATAAGAAACAAAGGAAAACACAGCATGAGACATATCACAGGGAGCATCTTGTAAATAAATATCATTTTGGGAGCAAGCAGCGGCTGTCTGTATTTGCCAGCAGTCATACATCTGAGCTCACAAGCTTCATTTTCATATTTTATTTATATTTATAGTTTCAAAAGCAAATTCCACAGTGGGAGATGTATGTTCTGCAGATGACTCCAGTATCTGAAGCGCTGAGGTCACTGTCAATCACCCATGTTACATTTAATTGCCAGAAATGCAAAAAGATCCATGAGTCAGATCTGCGCTCCCATGCAGAGAGATGGGAAAGGATCCAGAGCTTAAAAATAAGAGGAAATCAGGTAGAAAGTTACACCTGGGCATACACTGCACACATAGGGCTGTATTCACAAATCTGTTAATTAAAGGTAAGCAATTACACACGTACGTGGCAAGGAAACACCCAACGCTCATTGTAAGCTTTATTGTTCAGTGCACCTCGCAGCGAGTCTTGCACCTCTTTCCGCCAAATTGAATATATCTCACCTGTCCGGCGAGGTCCCACGATGATCTGCGGGACTTTCGCCAGCATCGAGTGAAGAATTAGTTCCCGCACAGGCGCAGTCGCTGTCTTTTGGGACGTAGAAACTTTTGACCCAAAATGCAAGTAACACTGCGCATGCGTGGGAATCCGAAGCAGACGCGGCGCCGGGACAGGTAAGAAATCTGTTAATTTTGTATCGTTTTTAAAAAAATATTATTAAATTAAAGTATTTTTAATAATAATTTATTAATTATCTATGTAAAAAATGTTTTTTACATTTTTTCATTTATTATTTTCTGTACATTTGTTAGTGTTTTGCATTACAGCGGTCTCCCGATATATACCCCCCTTTTCCTCCACCTAATAACAGCTATTAGAGGGAGAAAAAGGGGGATATATGGGGGTGTACATTTTCATTAGTGTTTTGCATTACAGCGGTCTCCCGATATATACCCCCCTTTTCCTCCACCTAATAACAGCTATTAGAGGGAGAGAAAGGGGGATATATGGGGGGACCGCTGTAATACCTACCCTAACGCCATCTCACGTATCGGCGCGGATTGTTAAAATCCGCATCAACACTTTGTAAATTCAACGATCAGCCCGCCCCATGGTTTCCATGGCGATCATTGCATTAGTAAATGGTGATGCCTTCATTTTCAGGAGATAAAGACCGTTTTCAGGTGAAAACGGTCTTAATCTCCTGAAAATGAAGTTATCACCATTTAGTAAATGGAGCCATTAATATTCATTTTATATGCACACCTTATGTTCCTGGTGGAACTTGAGGTTTCCTTAGATACAGTACCAGGAACTAGAGTTACTAAACTGGGAAAAGTGCAGATGTCGCCCATAGCAACCCATCACATTCTAGTTCTCACATTCCTATTACATACTAGAGAATATCAGCTAGAATCTGGTTTGTTGATATGGGTAACATCTCCAATTTTCCTTTTCCAATGTAGCCCCAGGAGTTAATGGAGATAACAAAAGCCTTTTGTTAATCAACTATAGTGTTTAATAAAGAATTAAGCACAGTACATAAATAATACTTAGTTTCGTCTGGTGGTTATTTCTTGGTAATGTTCAGCTGGGGTCCAGGAGCCCCTGTCTCAGTTGTGATCAAGCTGGACAGGTCAAAAAGGGCAATTCTACAGTCATTCCCATAGATGAGCTGTGGAGCTGACCTTGTGCTAAGTCCTATATACCCCGACAACAACAGAGCCAGATCTCCCAACCTTATTAGGTTATAAACATGTTTTAAGCAAATTAATTGGTATTTCTTATCTTACTAATTTCTACATTCCACATATATGCTGTATATACCAGCATTGCATAATGTTAGTATCACACACCCTCTGCTCCCACCAAGTTTCCTTATTGGCATGTCTTGGCCTTGTAACATACTAGGTTGTGTTTTATAGGGCACGCAGCTTGGCCGCCAATGGACACCTGGTCCAAGTGGGCGCCATAACAAAATTTAAATTATTTTTAAAAACCGCATAATAAGGGGTGGTGGCGCATTTTATTTTCATTTGCCCTGGGCTCCCTCATTACGCCACTGCAGTTTACATTGTGGCCTTCATATTATTTGGAGTTTAGGGATATTTTGGAAATTAAAGTCTCAAGGTCTATCTATCGTATGTTTCAGTTGAACACATTAAAATTCCCTCTGGAACAAGGAGCCGGATTCACAACCTCGTATTTTTTACCATACGCCCCTAATTTTCCGAATCTTGCTACTACACATGCTTAGTGACTATTTTACGCTATCTACGTAGCGTTTCGTTATGTAGATTGTGTACATGCAGTCTTAAAAGATCGCATGTATGTAATCTACGTAATGAACCGCTACGTAGATAGTGTAAAATAGTTACTACGCATGCGTAGTAGCTAGATTCGGAAAAATAGGGATGTAAGCTAAAAAAAAAACGGGGTTGTGAATCCAGCCCAAGGTCATCAAAAAATCCACTGATATCCCAATTTCATGTCCTACCAGAATATATATCATATATACCATTAAACCATTGTTTATTAGAGAATATATTGAGTCCTACCATAATAAGGGTTGAGAAGCTTAGGAAACACTTTAATCTCACCAACTTCACCAGAGCACAAATCACTCCCTTTCAACCTAATTTAATTGGGACAAAAATTAATCTGCACTATCCAGGGTTCACTAACCACAACCTTTCTTAACATCCTAAGGTCATACAGAACAGAGAAATTACTACCATCTTCTCGTCTGCTCTTCTGTCATCTCAATCCTTCCAATCATCCAAGACCTTATATAATTATCAGAATGTATAGATATCAACAGAAGAAACTCATTAGAACTAGGTCAAATCCTTAGGAGACCAAAAGCAATTCCAGCTAAACTGCATAACAAAAAGCCAAACTGTCTAATCCACATAAGAGAGTTGTTGGGCAAACACTGAGGGGTTTTGGAATGCTGGTTACTGAAGGTTAAGCAAGAAATGTCCAATGTACCCCCATTTTACAAACAAATATCTTATCCCCGGAGACAAATGAGGAGTTCTGCAAACCATCTTACCATTTGTGGGTGTCTGAGAGGAGTTGTTGAGGACGACGTGATTATAATTCTGCTGATGATCACCTACAAGATCATAAGAAATGTGTGTCAAACAAAAAAACAGATTTTCTTTCAATAAACAACAAAATATACATTTATGAACCAGTGAAGATCATTTTTGATAATATCCTATCCCCAACATTGGGCTGGTCTTGTTCATTCCTGTCTTTATACATGTGTGTATGTCTGGAGATGTAATTTTTGGGGGTTTGGGACAAGCTCTTCGACTGCACATCCTTCATATGTGGACCTCTAATGCTAGTGATTTTCTTTGACCAACCTAAGGTTGTGAGTGTAACCTAACCTTAACTCTAATGGAACCTTATTGACTAAGGCCTCCCACAAGGAAGTAATGAACTTCATGAACTCCACATAGGACTATAAGCCCTGGTCCCCAGCCTTTTGGGTTTGGCAGAATCTACCTCATTAGAGAGAGTTCATTCCGAAGCCAGAAATGGTAGAATTAAAATTTTAGTCAGTTAATAAAGGTCTTTAATGAAAGAGAACTGATGCAAACTTGGGTCCAGATTTACTAAGCTGTGGGTTTGAAAAAGCAGAGATGTTGCCCATAGCAACCAATCAGATTCTAGATCTCACTTTCTTTTTACATAATAGAGAATATCAGCTAAAATATGATTGGTTGCTATGAGCAACATCTCCACTTTTCCAAACCCGCAGCTTAGTAAATCTGGCCCTTGAGCTGAGTTATGTCTGAAAGTTGAAGTTTCTGGATGGAACAGTCAGGGAATGGAAAGATTGATGGGGCACTAAAGTTGGGAATGTACATGCAATCACCCGGTATTCCTCTACCTGCTGTGACAGAGCTAATGGCATTGCCCGGTGAGACGGGTAAGGATAGATGTAATCACTGTCATAGGAAGAGGAAGAGGTCAGCTGATGAGGTCATTAGATTTATTGCCAGGTATTGCTTAGCACTAATGGATGGCAGGTTCTCCATCTTTATCCTAATTTAAAGCATAGATGGATATATCTTCAATACTTGGAGTGTCGCCCATAATGGCAGACCAGGTTTACAGCTTGAAAATAAAAGGAGATCAGGCGGAAGGTTACACTGGGAAAAAATTATGTTGAATTTCAGGGGTAGTGAAAGTAATGTTATTCTTTGCTTTTGTTTATTGCACACAGACACTGACCAGCGTAACTATTACACTGTTATTTATCACCTCTCACTTCTAATACTATTATATTATTATTATATTATTACACAGATACTGACCCACGTTACTATTACACTGTTATTTATCACCTCTTATCTCTAATACTATTATATTATTATACAGATACTGACCAGCGTTACTATTATACTGTTATTTATCACCTCTCATCTCTAATACTATTATATTATTACACAGATACTGACCAACGTTACTATTACACTGTAATTTAGACTTGGGCTAGGAAACATCACCTCTCAACTCTAAAACTGTTTGTAATTCCCCTGCAAGTCAGCATGGTTTTCTCCAGGAGTAACTCTTCACCTGATTTCCTCTTATTTTCGATCTTTGGATCTGGTCTGATGTGAAACTGTCAGGGGTGGGGGCTAAACGTTAATAAATAGGTCCCACTAGCTTCAATATATACCCCCTCGCCTAAATACCCCTTCCCACTGCACAAGTCAATCCACTCAATAGATTGCAGCAACAGACAGATACCAGGCCATATCCTGCTTGTAAGTCCCCAAAGCGTATACTTACATACGCTAAGTGTGATCCTAGATTCCGTGTATGCAAGGGTAGTGCATTCCCTTCCACTTCTCTTGTATGTCCAGGACCGTACTTTAATTTATACGCACACGCCCCTGTGCTTAACGCACGTGTGCATAAAGGAGAATTATACATAGGCTGAGCCTGTACAATTTAAATGCCTGCACACATGGTGGGTTAACCCTCCCTTCCCCACAGCCTAAACCTAACCCTCCCTTCCCTGCTGCCTAACCCTAGCCCTCCCTTCCCTGAAACCTAACCTTAACCCTCCCTTCCCTGCAGCCTAACCCTAAGACTCCCCTCACCACAGCCTAATGCTTAGACTCCCTTCCTCACAGCCTAACGTTAACCCTCCCTTCCCCACAGTCTAACTCTAACCCTCCCTTCCACACAGCCTAACCCCAAGAATCCCTTCCCCACAACCTGACCCTAAGATTCCCTGCAGCCTAACCCAACCCTCCCTTCCTCCCCAGCCTAACCCTAAGACTCCCTTCCCTGCAGCCTAACCCTAACCATTCCTTCCCTGCAGCCTAACCCTAAGTCTCCCCTTTTCCAATCTATCACCTCCCTGCAACCTAACCCTAAGTCACCCTTCCCTGCAGCCTACCCTAAGACTCCTTTCTTCACAGCCTAACCCTAAGTCTCCCCTTCTAGGCTCCCTCGCCTCCCTGTAACCTAATCATAAGTCTCCCCTTCAACCATCCACCCCATCCCCGCAGCCTAGCCCTAAGTCACCATTCTCGGCAGCCTAACCCTAAGTCTCGCCTTTTCTGATCCATCACCTCCCTGCAACCTAACCCTCAGTCACCCTTCCCTGCAGCCTAACCTTAAGACTCCCATCCTCGCAGCCTAACCCTAAGTCTCCCCTACTCCCTGCAGTCTAACCCTAAAATGACCCTACTAAAATACATCCCCTCCCCTGCAGTAACCTGTCCGATCATTGAAGCTTCATGGCTGGCGGCGGTTCTGCGATGGGATTTTCAAAATGGGGGCATATTCTAAAATAAACACTGCCAACAATTAGCTGCCAGCAGTGCGTGTCTCTAAAATGGGTATTCCGAGCTGCGCATGTGCCCTGTCTTACAGAATTGTGGATCTTCCATAGAAAAAGAGTAAAATATAAGAGATGTTTTATTAGGGGCTTTAAGAAAAGATAATCCAATCATTTATTACGGCGGAACACGTGTAGCAGCTCAGATTATTTGTCAGTGAACTTGAAAAGAGATTATTAGGGTTTTTATGTCTTGGTAATGAATCATGATCTCAGCCCGGTACAATGCACAGTCAGAGCTGGCAATGCAAATATGACCTTTTACAAGTGAGTGAAAGGGCGCTGCTTCCATCGCAGATTTCACACAATGGGGACAAGGAAATAACTGTAACCTTTTACTGAGACACGGGAACTGAGAGACTGCTCCTGCACACAGATCGTTTGTTGCTGAAATGAAAGGGACCTTAATGCTTTTACACAGAAGCCTTCTGCTAAAAATTTCACTGCTAACTGTAGAGGGATTAAAGCAGATCACTAGATGTGAGTCTGGGAAAATGGAACACACTGCAGGGTTGTCTGAAATTCGAGCAGGTCTCCCGGTATCCCGGGAGAGCTGACAGATCTCCCGCATGAGAGGCAGGGGAGCCTCTCAAAGTAGTGATCCCTAGTGTTACTGGGGATGGGCGGAGCTTGATGATGCGATTTTCGTCATCAAGCCTCATCCACACCTGGAACACTATCATTTAAGATAACTAGTACAGAAAAGGGGGTGGGACTTAAATACATAATTTGCATAAATTACATCATTAAGCCCCGCCTCATGCTGGCCTCCAGCTCTTCCCTCTGGGATCTCCCGGAGGGAAGATTTCAAAAGTCAGATAGTTGCTGAATTCTCCTTTCTCCTTTCTGGGAGGATTTGCACAAGACTTGAGGGTGTGATGTATGCAAATTAGACCCACCCCCTTCCTAATCAATGCTGTCATTCATAGGGTTACTAAGGGTGGGATGGGACTTTATGTTATTATGTCATTAAGCTCTGCCCATCCTTAGTAGCGCTCCAGATTTAAGGCAGTGATTTGAATGAAATCACTGCCTCAAGCCCAGTTCTGGGAGATATGACAGCTGTCCTGGGATTCTGGGAGCAATGCCTTCAGTTTGGGAGTCTCTCAGAAATTCTGGGAGAGTCAACAACTAGGCCTTAACAAGGGGCATGGATTCAGACTTCCGCCCAGCTCCCGATTTCTCTACGCTGCTTGCGGAACTTCTTGCCGTGATATGCTTGCCGTTCTCTCCCAGACAGTTCTGAACTGGCTGGAAAATTGATTGCTTCTGCCTCGCAAGGAGAATCAATTAATCAATGAAAGAAAGAAGATTCAATGAGGAATGGTAAGTATGAATTGAACCCCAACCCTTACCCTAATCCTTACCCTAACCCTCCCCTTCCATTACACTAACCATAACCCTCCCCTTCCATTACACTAACCGTAACCCTCCCCTTCCATTACTCTAACCATAACCCTCCCCTTCCATTACACTAACCCTAACTCTTTCCTTACATTACTCTAACCTTAACTCTCTCCTTACATTACTCTAACCCTAACCCTCGCAGCCTGACCCTAACCCTCTCCTCCCCAAAACCTAACCCTAGAACTCACTTCCCCACAGCCTGACCCTAAAACTCCCTATAAAGTGTTACTTACCTCCAGTCTGTGCGATGGCCATTTCCGAAGAATGAATGGGTAAGTATGCCGATCGGCATGCTTAGCACCATTTTCTAAATAGAGACAGACGAAAATTGTGTCTATTTCTAAAATAGCATTTTCTCAGCGGCGACTCCCACCGTTCTCCACCGCTCACCAAAAATACGCAAAGTGGGTGAGGGTGGGGAAGGGGTCCTATAAGCTGTCTTGAGCCTCATAGCCTTGCAAAGCATGCTGGGAATTGTTTCACAACACCTGGTGTGCTACAGGATACCATAGCTCCCAACATTGGCAAATTAGAAAATGAGACAAATAAGTCTGCCCCGGTCTAAACTCTACCCTGGCCCCACCCATTTCTACCTAAACTCCTCCCACTTTGTCATTAACCTTTTTGGACCAAATCCACATAGTAACAGAAAAACGGGACAGTCCCGCTGGAATTAGTTGGGACAGGGCCATAACTAAGGGTGAGCGATGGGGATGGTCCCCCGGGGTGCCTAACTTTGGGAGGGCACCAGTTAGTTAATATTTAATGTTAAATTGGTTTAAAATGCAGGATCAGAGGCCAGTGTATGCTGCAGGTCTCTGGGTGCCAAGCCAGCCTTTGCCCCTGCTGCCACATTAGCTATGCTCTCGGATGCCATCTGTGATTTGATAGAGCATATTATATATTCCGATGATGACAGGAGGGAGCATTGAGAGCGATCAGTCCATGTAAACACAATGCCGATGATATTCCTATCCTGTATGACAGTAACGTGAAGACCTTGATGTAGCAACTAATGAATGTTCTCCCGCTGTCTCCTGATCCCCAAGGATTATTCTGTCACTGTGATTAAAATCGCTTTGCAGCCTTGTTTACTGGTTACGATCTGTAAAACGCGTGGCGCGGTTCTGTGTCTTTCTGAGGCTATCACTCAGGGAATGTCAGGAAGGCTCAGGCTGGATAAAGGACAAACTACAGAAAGCACTTTTTTACCCTTAAACTTTGTTTACTGCAGTTGAAAGTTTATCCTACATTACATAAACATCCTGGAGACCCCCGAACACCCAGAGACCGTGTCATGTTCCTGCATTAGCAACAATGTACATTACACATAGTTTCCCTCTCTCCCTTAATATCAGGGAGACTCACTAAAGAGCGGGTGATCTCCCTGACTCCCTGAAGAGTGGGTGATCTCCCTGACTCCCTGAAGAGTGGGTGATCTCCCTAACTCCCTGAAGAGTGAGTGATCTCCCTGAAGAGTGGGTGACCTTCCTGACTTCCTAAAAAGAGGGTGATCTCCCTGAAGAGTGAGTGATCTCCCTGACTCCCAAAACAACAGGTGATCTCCCTGACTCCCTAAACAGTGGATGATCTCAATGACTCCTTGAAGAGTGAGTGATCTCCCTGACTCCCTAAACAGTGGGTGATCTCCCTGACTCCCTAAAGAGTGGGTGATCTCCCTGACTTCCTGAAGAGTGGGTGATCTCATTGACTCACTAAAGAGTGGGTGATCTCAATGACTCGCTGAAGAGTGGGTGATCTCCCTGACTCCCTCAAGAGTGGGTGATCTCCTTGACTCCCTAAAGAGTGGGTGATCTCAATGACTCGCTGAAGAATGAGGGATCTCCCTGACTCCTTGAAGAGAGAGTGATCTCCCTGAAGAGTGGGTGCATACCCATTCAAAAAAATGGAGAAAATGGCTGTTTTTTCAAATAGAGACAGCCGAATATGATCTTTCGTCTGTCTCTATTCTAAACAGCCATTTTTGGGCCGGAGACTTCGATCCATAACCCCACCTTAAGATCTGTGTCCTTTAAGACCTCGATGTATACAGAACACACACAGAGGTCTGGATCAGGGCTACGCTGTTATTACATGCGGCTTTTCTTAAAAGAGCGTTCTTAAGAAGCACAAGGTTCTTAAGCTTGAATATGGTCCAATGACCCAAAATAATTGCAATTTGTAATTTTTTATAAAAACGTGAAAAAATTATTATATTTTTTACCGTATGGAGCAAGAACGTGACACGGGCACAATTCTTTGGCAGCAATTTCTGACCCTTTATAATGCGATCAAACATTTTAGCGCAAGAGTCTGAGATAAGACGCGGAAGGTCACCCCCTGGCGCAAATGTCTTGCTGGAAACAGTCCTTTGTTATGACTGTGTTCAGCTGTGGATCGGGGGGGGGGGGGGGGGGGGGGGCACTTGCTTGGCCACGCCCCTTACTGTACATTGGATAAATCTCTCCACCCCCTTTTCCTGCCCAATACACCCCTCAGAGCGCAATATTGAGTTGCGCTCACTTCTGAGCATGTGCAGTAGAAACGTCCCGTCAGCTGGTGAAGGCTCCCCTCTGGAGTGGCCCCCGGCTGAACAGTGCACAGGATGAGCTCAAGTCTGGATCAGCTTCTTTGTATCATAGGACCGGATTCACAGATCTGAACGTCTAGCGTACGGAAAAATACCACGCCCTTCCGTATGGATGTCCCGTAGTGCGATTCACAAGTCCGTGGCAAAAGTACTTACATAAATACCATGGGCCTGATCCAGAGCTGCGAAATTTTCGCACGACGGGCGAATGCGTACGTTCGACCATGCGAATAAACATTCACGCCCCTAACACTCCCATTGTAAAGTACCTGCTTACGGCGGCTATACCCTACACTAGGTACTCCCGTCGGCCGTACGAATTTTCGCACATAATAACCTGAGCATACGGGCTTAGCACGCCCA
>WWET01001774.1:147309-160899 GCA_011038615.1 Limnodynastes dumerilii | reverse complement strand
GGGGCTCAGGGCAACTGCCCCAATCACTCTGTGGTTAGTCCGGCCCTGCTGAGAAAGATTGATATTATACAGCTCATCGGCCCAGATCCAGTCATTTGCGTAAGTCCCCTGTGTCGGAACAATTGCACATGCACGAGCAGATGTTTCGACTGCGTAAGCACTGACATACATCACTAAGTTACGTACGTTAGTACTTACACAGAAGGGGCTGACCCTTCACGACGGCTGGATCGATAGCCAAGCAAATGAGGGGTCGGGGACGGAGATGCCCCGTTAGTCATAAAAGTTAAGGTAAGTACATAAGTGTCCAGATTTAGAGGGTTTTCCTAAACTGTCTTCTTTTCTTCTTATTATTTTATTTTGCTCTAGATCACATTAGGGACCTACGGATTTTTATTTTTTTCTATTTTTAAATAGCAGCCAAACTGATAACTTTCAACGTATAAACCATCAGATGTAACTATTCGGGAAGTAACCCAGCTCAATAATCTTGGCAATTAGAGATAAAAAAAAAAGAACTAATACCAACTGGGACTGAATATTAATGAAAAGAATGGAAAAACAAGTGACGAAAATGTTTCCACTGTCTAAATTTCCCCCCACACCGACAGTGTCTTATATGCTTTTATCTTCGTGTCTTTTGTTTGCATGGAGTCTTTGTATATCTGTGCTGCCTACTACTTACAGAATTCAAAGCACTCTAGCCGAGCACTTTATGTTCTCAGATTGTCACCCCGAGTTCTATCCTCTCCGCAGAGCCTGCGTTTAATGCGGACGTATCCTAGTCTACCATCATGGCTTCCTCAGTTATATTCAGAGGATACCCGCTAGGAGTACTAGGGACCAGATTTACTAAGCTGCAGATTTGGAAAAGTGGAGATGTTGTCCATAGCAACCAATCAGAAAGTGAGAGCTAGAATCTGATTGGTTGCTATGGGCAACATCACAACTTTTTCAAACCCGGAGCTTAGTAAATCTTGCCCCTAGAGTAGATTCAGCACTCTTACCACCTACCACTTTATACAGATCAACAATGGAATGAATACTACGGAGGGAGAAATACTATGGACGCACTCTTGACAAACGTCCAGCAGTTTTGTGAGCATCGGACTGATCCAGATTTAAGAGCGTTTTCTGGACTCACGGAGTTGCTAAAGTTCACAAGTAAGAGACTGGCGCACTCCCCTCTCATGTGTGGATTTAAGCTGACTCACGTGTCCATAACCCTTCCTTAACTTCTCTGCGCAGATTGCTGTTCGCACGGAACGCTTATACGAAATACCAGCTGACCCAGCTCATACCGTACAATTTAAATGTCTCCCCTCGACCAACCGCATGGAGTGTTGTCACTCCCAGACGTAGGACGCCACTCTGAAACCAGTTCTGTACGTTCAGCGTTCCGATGCGTAACAACTGCTGTGCGTTTGTAAAAAACCAACTTACACAAGCAGCGTACGTTATAAATCAGGAACCAGCCCTATGTCCTTTATGTCTACATTTTTTATTGATGAAATAAATGATCCTATACAAGGTCTACGGGCCTGATCCAGACCTACGCTCCTGTGCGTAGCGTATTATCGCCAAACGTACCTCCGATGCGCGGCAATAGACGCTCCCCTTGCTCGTACCTAGTTTAGCTTCCATACGCTCGGCAAACCCTACCCTAACTTTTGTGTTCGTACCCGCGGCAGTCCGTACGTTCATTGCATAATAACGGCGCTTAGCACGCCCATACTGTACAATTTAAATGCCTCCCCCCGCCATTGGTGAGTGGTTACGGCTTTCGTATGGCAGACACGCCCCCCATGATCGGTAACACGAAGCGGTTACGATTAAGGATCATACACAGAGATTTTCAGTACTGCATGCGCAGTAAGTACAAATGGCAGTTTTTATGCTTATGATCAGCATAAAACCGCATCCGAGCGTAGGTCTGGATCAGGCCCTACGTCTCTCTGATGTCCTTTTTTTCCCCCATTCCATATATCAGTGCTCTGGAGGTGAGGCTTAGGAGTTTAGCTGACCGGAAAGGAGAGGAGAAGAGAGTGACAGGTGACAGTCTGCATGAGGAACCCGTGGCTAGGACAGACACATGCCAGGATCACAGGTGGAGATCAGATGATCAATGATGTACAATGAAGGAACCAGAGGAATTTGTTTAGGAAATTATTCTATGCTGGACAACCAACAAAACTAAGAGGGAACTGAGAAAAATGGATTTGTTGAAAGACTGGACATAGATATTGCTCTGTGATTGGACTGTTTTTACCCATAGTGCGCGGCAATAGGCACTCCCCTTGCTCGTACCTAGTTTAGCTTCCATACGCTCGGCAAACCCTACCCTAACTTTTGTGTTCGTACCCGCGACCGTCCATACGTTCATTGCATAATAACGGCGCTTAGCACGCCCATACTGTACAATTTAAATGCCTATCCCCGCCCTCGGTGCGTGGTTACGGCTTTCGTATGCCAGGCACGTCCCCATGATCGGTAATACGAAGCGGTTACGATTAAGGCCCATACGCAAAGATTTTCAGACCGTAACATGAGCCTATCATCAGCCCCGCGCATGCGCAGTAAGTACAAATGGCAGTTTTTACGCTTACGATCAGCATAAAACCGCATCCGAGCGTAGGTCTGGATCAGGCCCTACGTCTCTCTAATGTGCTTTTTTTCCCACCATTCCATATATCAGTGCTCTGGAGGTGAGGCTTAGGAGTTTAGCTGACCGGAAAGGAGAGGAGAAGAGAGTGACAGGTGACAGTCTGCATGAGGAACCCGTGGCTAGGACAGACACATGCCAGGATCACAGGTGGAGATCAGATGATCAATGATGTACAATGAAGGAACCAGAGCAATTTGTTTAGGAAATTATTCTATGCTGGACAACCAACAAAACTAAGAGGGAACTGAGAAAAATGGATTTGTTGAAAGACTGGACATAGATATTGCTCTGTGATTGGACTGTTTTTACCCATAGTGCTTTTATGCAGATCTTATTTTTGGGGTTCCTAAGTAGATCGGGGGTGGATTTATTACAGCTATTAAAAAAGTAGAAATGGAAGTATTCAATGTAGGGATGGATGGGTGTGTCAGCGCCCCCTGCTGGTGCCAGTGCAAAACAGACGCTGGTCGATTGCACTGTTGGCATCAGAGTCTCTGATGTGCAATATAACAGATCCAGGCTTCCGAAATAGGAGGCATTTACTGATGTTTGCTAACAGTGCGAGCACAAATGTCACGTTTCTAGGACGGATTTGGGTTCCCTCTCATAAGCGCTAGCAGTATGTGTGAATATAGCGGGGATAACTTATATCGGGGTTGCTGACTCTCCCAGAATATCCAGGAGGCTCCCGAAATTAGGGCAGTTCTCTTGCAAGTCCCGACCAAAAACCTTACTAGGGATGGGTGGGACTTGATGATGTCATCAAGCCCCACCCACCCATGGAACACTAGAGATTACAGGAGTGATTGAAAGGGGGCTGGGCTTAATGACTCAATTTGCATAAATCGCGTCAGTAAGCCCCACCCCCTTACAGGAATTTATGGCTTCATTATCCTTTTCTGTTTACATTACAGGACAACTAGTATTTTTCAGGGAACGCCTCAACTATTTCATCCGTCAAGTCCCAGTGATCCCTTTTATCAAGAAAACCACAGGAGCAACAAATTCCTATCAAGTTGTCTTCATATACTCCTCAGACGGAACAGGAGAGGGTTTTGGAGAGCAAAGTCATCCTCGGTGAGAAGTTTATTTTCTCTGGAAATGAAAGTGCTTCAAGCTCTGACGGGCCCTCGCAAAGCATCCTGGGAAACCACTGAGAACCTTCGCTCGGAACACAACACTTGGGAAATCAGATGGAGCTGAAAGTGGCTTATAAGAAGTAGCATTCTACTGCTTCCCTCTAAGTCTGTGTAATCCTACAAAGCAAAAATCATTTGTGCTATTGAAAAAGTAATTGACTTCTCTTCCTCTGTTTAATCTTACATCAGCACTCGGAATGTGGAAGCCAAAAAATTGCAGGGAGACGAGCGGGTATATAGCAAAATATGCTGTGATCATAGGAATCCGGAGGTGTCTTCACATTGCGCACATGCACAGCTCATGGTCACCCCCCCCCCACCCTTTTGGACCTTGAACCAGATCCATAATCTGCTAGCAGATCTCCGTCATCACAAAGTCTGTATGCATAAGGGGAAACCACTTCACTCCAGATCACTTCCCTACCTAAACTGGGGCCGGTGGGTAACTGAGAACTGTACGTAACGGGTTCACCAAGCCCTTGCTATACTATTAGCACACCTCATCCTCACCCACCATGTGTACACGGAATATGCATGGTGGCTTATCTCACCCTGCTATCAGAAAGGCTTCCAGGATTGGGGCCTGGATCATAAAGATGTGAAGGTAACCAATGCTAATATTTAATATAGAATATTTCTATTTAGAACGGGTACCAGGTACCCACTACACATGTCTTGAGTGTCCGCTAGTTTTAAGGTAAGGTTAGGGTTAGGCTGCGGAGAGAAGGAAGGGTAGGATTAGGTTGCGGAGAGGGGAAGGTTAGGATTAGGCTGCGGAGAGGGAAAGGTTAGGGTTAGGCTGTGGAGAGGGGAAGGTTAGGTTTAGGCTGTGGAGATGGGAAGGTTAGGATTAGGTTATGGAGATGGGAAGGTTAGGGTTAGACTGCGGAGAGAAGGAAGGGTAGGATTAGGCTGCGGAGAGGGGAAGGTTAGGGTTAGGCTGCGGAGAGGGAAAGGTTAGGGTTAGGCTGCGGAGAGGGGAAGGTTAGGATTAGGCTGCGGAGAGGGAAAGGTTAGGGTTAGGCTGCGGAGAGGGGAAGTTTAGGGTTAGGCTGTGGAGATGGGAAGGTGAGGATTAGGCTATGGAGATGGGAAGGTTAGGGTTAGGCTGCAGAGAGGGGAAGCTTACGGTTAGGCTGTGGAGAGGGGAAGGCCAGGGTTAGGCTGCAGAAAATGGGGAGTTAGGGTTAGGGGAAGATTAACGTTAGGTTGTGGGAATGTAAAAGTTAGGGTTAGGATAAAAGTGGCAGGGCCGATGCTGTTTGAGATGAAAACTTACAGCAATTGCCAGCAGGCGTCACTTGACAGTCGCAAGATGATCTGTCGCTATACAGATCATTAAAGCGCGAACCGCAGGAGAACATGAGGCTTACCAGAGCACCAGTGCCAGAAACATATTTCATATACGCATTATAGAGCCGCGCATGAGATACATTCCAACAGACACCAGCTTCTGTCCTGGTTGAGGGCAAAAAACTGAATGAGAACTAGTGGCATAATTAGAATAGCTGCTATGGGGCCCTGAAGAGAGAGAAGCCCCATGCAGCTGCCCTCTCTGCACCCATGGAGTATGCGACAGATCTAAGCTGTCAGCTTCTGGCAGGTTAGACAGCTCTGAGAACTGAGCGCCCTTTATAAATAACTTGCTACCAGCTGGTAGCTTAGTGCTGCCCTCTGCTGGCTGGAGGGGAGAATTACTGGGACCACAGCAGCAGAGGATAGCATTCAGTTATTTATAAACAGAAATGATGAAATGCAGACTTCTAATTCACATGGAACCAGTGCTGTGAAATAGCACCACATTTAGTTAGTTAAGTTATAATGCACATATGTTTATTCAAGGTCATAGAGATCAATGGCATTTCGATTCATTGCAAAAATGACAAAATGTATTTTCTAATTCACTCGCTACCAAGTGTCACTTCACTTCCGAACATTATTCAGCGTTTTCCCAGCTTAGAGGGATTTTAGTCTGGTCTCTGACAGGTGACACGGATAATGAGACAGATCGGTTAATTAAATCGACCTTGTGAAGGGTTTCATAAGACATATAACAGAATGACACACGGATTGCGTAGTCTTTATGTGTCCCGGTAAACCAAGTGGTGGAGAAATTAAATGAATGAAGGTGACTAAAATGTGTTCACAGTGATTTACACCGGTGAGGAAATCAACATTAAGGGCCAGATTCACTAAGCTGCAGGAAAGGAAAAGTGGAGATGTTGTCCATAGCAACCAATGATGTGTCAAGGCAGGAATTCTGCTTCTCCAAAAGCTAACCCCAACCCCTTTTACCCCACTATCTCCCACAGACTAAACCTAACCCACCATCTCCCGCAGCCTAACCCTTATCCACCATCTTCCACAGCCTAACCCTAACCCACCATCCTCCGCAGCCTAATTCTAACCCACCATCTCCCATAGCCTAATTCTAACCCACCATCTCCCGCAGCATAACCCTTATCCACCATCTACCACAGCCTAACCCTAACCCACCATCTCCAGCAGCCTAATTCTAACCCACCATCTCCCACCGGCTAATTCTAACCCACCATCTCCCACAGCCTAATTCTAATCCACCATCTACCACAGCCTAATTCTAATCCACCATCTACCACAGCCTAACCTAACCCACCATCTACCACAGCCTAACCCTAACCCACCATCTCCTGCAGCCTAACCCTTATCCACCATCTACCACAGCCTAACCCCAAATGTGGCGCAGGCCATCCCTATTCTCCTCATTGGTGTCTATCGGGCCCTGCAGTCGTTCCCGGTTCTGTCCATTTTCCTATTGGGAAAGGGTTATTTCCAATAATAAGTTTTGAAATTGCAAAGTGTTTCTTGAAGATTTACATTAGACTCTTGGGGCCTGATCCAGACCTACGCTCATGTGCATAGCGTATTTACGCCAGCGTACCTACGATGCACTCCTCTCGGCACTTTTTACTCCCAGCAAACCCTACCCTTACTTTTCTGATCCTAATCGCGGGCGTCCGTAAGCTCAATGCGTAGTTACGACGCTTAGCACGCCCATACTGTACGATTTAAATGCCTCACCCCGCCCTCTGTGCGTATTTACGGATTTTGTATGGCAGACACGCCCCCCTCGACCATATTTACGAAGGTATTACCATCAAGACCCATACGCTCAGAATTTCGCAGCGTAACAGGAGCATAACATCTACCACGCACATGTGCAGTAAGAACATATTACGCTTACGCCCGTCATAAAAATGCACCCGAACGTAGCTCTGGATCCATAAAACAACCCAATGTCTGACAAGAGCACCTACAATACCCTTTTACGATCCTTAATGGATAATTTGTTCAGTGATCTGATATCTTGTTTAGAATTTCAGCGTCATCACAAATCCCTATTTTCCACCCCCAAACAAATCAGGATTAAGCCTCTTACATCCTATTATTATCACCATAAAGTAATCCCATAAAATGTATTCCAGTTAAAATGAGTTGCGCAGGATAAGTCCACAGACAGTGGTGAATTAATTGGTGAAACCGATATATTTTGGATTAACAAAAGGCTTACTCTAAGAACAGGAATAGCAGCAATATGTCTCACAGTGAGAAACTGAGACACTGGGAAATCAAATGTGAAATTTACAAATTGTGTTGCACATCCACCAATAAGAAGCAACACTTAAAATAAACAACTTATTAAACCTGAATTGTGGAGGAACGTGTCAGAATTTTTAAGTTATATTGGCCCACATCCAGAACAACGTCCGCTAGCGTATTTACGCTAGCCGGAGACGTAAAACCGCTATTTTGTATGTACTGCGCATGTACGACCGAGGGCAGTGTATAGGGGAGTGCATAGTAATTACGATAGCGTAAATACGCCATGCGCGGGAACGTAGGTCTGGATCTACGCCATTGTGACAAAGAGGGGCATCTGCCAAACCTCTCCTACCTAGGGAATGATAAGAGTCCGCATAGTCTACAGACACAGAATGCAGAAAAGGTGCAGCCTTTCCCCACAGACCAAACAGTTGTAATTAGTTTCTTGTTGGGTTGTACCATGCTGGTGTGGGAGTAAAAAGAGACTGGTGTTACTTGTGAACGAGGCAAACAACCTCAGCTAGTTGGCCGGTGACCAGAGAGGGGGTTGCAGGTCTAGTGAAAGCTAGGGTCGCCTGGTGTTATCCTTACATGATTGTGCTTTATATCTGGTGAATTGGACCATGAAGCCACAGTTTTTACAGCAAGACGTTGTTGTTGTGTTTCTCATCTGACAGCATCTTATAGCTCTTAAAGAGGTTCATTTTAGAATTATATGGGTGATGTTATTGTGTCATTGTTATGCTTTTATATAGCTCAGCTAAGATTGAATTTCAAATTTGTTGTAACATTTATTTGGTTGCTTTATATTTCTCTTAACGTTATATTTCAATTTTATTATTATTAAGAATACAACTATAATATATATTTATACACATATACTAATTATTCAAATATCATAAAGACTTATCGTTTAGTAATGTTGTTGTGTCCAAGAAATAATAAGTAATAATGATAAATACACATGTTGTAGGTATACAGAGATGTATTTCTGGGCATTGTACAAATGTATAATGTAAGTATGCTCCGCCCCTTTCCCAGTTGGGTGGGCGTGGCTAGGCTTCATGTCTTGGGTAGCGTTGATGGAAAGCATCTATTTGCCCACGCCCTCTGCTTACTTTGCCAGCCCCCCCATACTCCAAGTCAGAAAGTAGGGGGTATGTATAATGAAATGAATGAGTTTTTATTTGAGTTCACTTTTACACTAGTTTTTAATGTTTCTTTACACAAGTTTTTAATGTTTCTTTGCATTTGTTCACCATGTGTATTTCCATCAACAAGTTTAATGCAGTCAAACAGACCCCTTTCAAGCCTAAATCTTTTGACTTATATATATGACAATAATATACATGCACCATATTGTACCTTACAATGTCAGCAGGTCCCAAGTAAGTATTGCATACGCAGAGACAAATATACATGTTTATAGCCCATCACACTGCAATAGCGCCCCCCTCTTTATATGGCAGTGGAAAACATTACACCTATTATGATTAAAAACGGTTTTGCGTTTGCATATATTTCATACAATATGCCAGCGCGTTCTGCTAATAAAATGCTTCTTAAATCTGACCATCATGCAGATTTTTTCTGCTGTGACAATCATTGCTCAGAATAGACATCTTTCTAGAGGGACAATGCTTGTATTGGCATTAGCTCTGCTTAAATACTGCCTTCTCTAAGGCGGAGGGCGTAATCTTCCTAAATAGTCACTTAGTGAGTGTTCGGAATCAGAGCAGCGGCGTGCACCTATTTGGGAAATGTTTAAAACGGAGAAAATGACATGTTATTACTGAATTTGCATTGACGTTTGATAGCACAAATTCAATCTAAAATTCTAATGCAAAATGATTCATCGCCTTCCGCGTGGAGATTCTCCGCACCCTCCTCTCCCTTAGGAATGTAATCATGTGCTATTTTAACCTGCAGCCTGCTAAGGGTTATGTTCAGCGACTCACAATTTGGTTGAGTTAATACGAGCATACATTTAACTTTTATCACCGCTATATGTGTGTTAATGATATTACTGGCTGCTCTGGCAAACAGGCTAATCATGTGACTGCCAATCGTCAAGAGGTCAGTAGCAGGGGCCAAGTACATTTTATGTTCATATTTGAATACTTGCAGACTTGCAGTTTCGAACTGGCTGGGATTTCGATTGCTTATGCCTCGATGAGGCATAGCAATCAATCCACAGAGCACCGAAGACAGTGCTCCGAAAGGTAAGCCTGACTCTCTGAACAGCCTATGAGAGTCAGTTTGCATGAGATTAAATGAATATGAGGTTAGTTTTAGCATGGAATTCAGTAAGAAGCTCATTTATATTGTCCTTACTATACCTATTAATTGTAGCAGCACTGCTGTATTAGCTCAACTAAGCACTGACTGTGAAAGCAGTGAGAGGTACAAGAGACACACAGGCCTAGTTGTGCACTGAGAATTATCAAGAACTAATAATAATCCACTTCCAAGACAGAGTCAATCCATAGGGTGTGGGTCCTCACTAATAACGGCCCTTTAAAACTGGCTGAGATATCGATTGCCTATGCCCTGATGAGACATAGCAATCGATCCCCAGAGCACCAAACATGGTGCTCCGATAGATGAGTGTTAAAAGTAACCCCAACCCTTCCCCTAATTCTAACCCTAACCCTCCCTTCCTCGCATATTGACCCTAACACTCCCTTCTCCGCAGCCTGACCCTAACCCACCATTCCCAGCAGCTTGACCCTAACCCTCCCTTCCCTGCAGCCTGACCCTAACCCTCCCTTCCCCGCAGCCTGCAGCCTGACCCTAACCCTGGACAGGTTACTCACCTTTCCCGTGGTGCAGGTCCTGCAGTAGCGGCGGTGGAGGGATATCGGCGATGGCGGTGTTTCCGAATCAGAATGGGTGAGTTTGCCGATCGGCATACTCACCCATTCTGAGAAAAATTATAAAATGGAAGGGTTATTCGAAATAGGGACATCCAAAAAGGAACTTTCGGATGCCCCTATTTCGGAAATCCTTAATTCTATGCGGGGACTGCAACCGGGGGAGTACAGTGTAATGCAGTAAATTGAGTTTCTGAGTATCATGAGCGCCTTGATTCCATTGTTAATTTCAGAAATTAATTGCAAAAAATATTAATAATAATAAATACATGAAAAAAAAAGTATTTTTATTACTTTGTGTAAAAATTAATGAACGCAGACGCAATAGAACGGCAGCGATTTCTGACCCCTGCTAATGATTTGGAAGTGTCACATCGTAACGGAAGGGTGTGAAATAGTTTGCGGAAGGTCACTCCTTGGACTTAGACGCGACCTGGGGCTGGCGCAAACGTTTTGGAGTGAACAGTCCTTTTTAACACCTCCGTTCAACTCTGAATCAGCTGCACGACCTCACTGTACACTGACTATGTCATACCTTCCTACATTACAAAAAAACGAGACAAATAAGCCCCTCCCTGGTCCTGCCCTAAGCTCCACCCCTGGTCCCGCCCAAACACCACTCATTTCATTAAACCACACCCCTTTTGGCACTGCAATGGGACAAAATAAACATAATTAAAAAAAAACAAACAAACAAAAAAAAAACCTTAGCGGGGCAATTTTAAGGCGGGATGGACAGCAGGACAGTCACACGAAATTGGGACTATCCTGCTCGAATCGGGACAGTTGTGAGGTATGGACTATGTGCCTCCACCCCTTCACTCCCTCAATATGCAACTAGTTATACATTTAATTATTCATTTATATGTGATCTTTAATGAATTATGATTATGGGTAAATCAGAAATAGCACTTATTTCAACTACTTATTCAATGACTACTAAACCAGGGTTGCCTCCAGGAGATCCATAGATGCAGGCAGGGGGCGGGCCTTAGCAACAATTGTGTCATTAAGCCCCGCCTCTTCACTATAAATTACCCCTTTCGGGGTTTCATAGGGATGGGGTAGGGCTTGATGATGTAATTTGCGTCATCAAGTCCCTCCCTGTCCCTAGCAACACTATTAAACTAGTGTTGCCAGGCAGGGGGCAGGACCTACCGGGAGAACTGCCCGAATTTCGGGAGTCTCCTGGACATTCCGGGAGAGTCTGCAACTATGCTTAAAACAACAACCACATATAGAAGAATATTTGCCTTCTATAAATAGCGTACGCCAGTCATTTTTCTAATCTGTCCCTCCACAAGGCCTAATTACTCCTTCAACTTCTCTCTTGGGTATGACTATTACAGGTTAGTGAACTGTGTAAATTATGTTTTATAAAATGTTAACTTCGCAAGACATTTGAGTGCTAGGTAGATACTAGGTACTGAAGGAAAAACAACCAATCAGATTTTAGCTATCATCTCTTGTGCATACTGTAAAAAAGAAAGCTAGAATCTGATTGGTTGCTACAGATAATACCTCATTCTATCACCAGGTGGCTGTATTATCGTGTAGTATGCGAGAGCAGGTTGTGTTGCAAAATTACAGCCCTGATGTCTGGGAGATTTGCCAAACTATGGCTCATCTAGAGCCCTGAAAAATGTTCAGCATTGCAGTGACACCAACCAGAGGGTCCTGCCATAGTTTTGTAAATCTAATTGGTTGCTATGGGCAACATCTCCACTTTTCCTTTCCCACAGATTAGTAAATCTGGCCCCAAGTCTTTAAAGAAAAACCCTAATGACTTCAGAATGGCTGTAGGTTGTTTTTGTGATGTGCAAGCACCAGCAGGTTATGTTTGTATATAGCGCAGCCAATCACAATGCAGCAATTTTACTAGATACGCTCCTTTCCCCAGCGATAAAATTGCAAGTGTACGCTATAATCTATAGTGGAAATGGTGGTTATGTTTTGCTTGAGCGCATCAATGACAATGTGAATCCACAAAAAGTCTTGAATAAAATTTGCTGTGTAATATTAATAAATATATTTGAAATATTTACATTTTTTAGACCAGCACAATGCATAATCAGCATTCTCATACCTTTTTTTATTGCATTGTCGTAGACGCAGACATACAATACGCTACTGAGCATACAGTCAAGTCTAATATCAAGATCCATTATCAAATCTAATTCGTCCACTTCACTTCAGAACTTACATTACTATGTTTTTTATCCTCATTTAATGTTTTGCCTGTTTTCTGAATATAACCCCTCAATGTCACCTCTCTTCTAAATTAAGCAATTCTAATTGGCTGAGCTTTTAACTCAGCTTAAATCCTTAAATTCCCTGTGTCTCTATATTGATAGTCTTTGAACTACTTTTAAGTCCTGTGGGGGGTTTTGATGGAAAGCTGTTAAATTGTATCCCATGTTTTAAAAAGTGGCCCAGAGTTTATAGAAAAGTTCAGACACTGAAAACTTTTTTTCTTACTTAGTTTCACTTAAAAAAGTGTCAGCATGAAATAGTGTTTGCATTTAAGATCTTGTCAAACTAACTGTAAATCTCTTTATTCCAATATACTGTCAGTTACACACCCATCATCAGCGATGGAAGAAGATTGATTTAATAATGTAAATACACATATGAAAAAAAGTATGAAAAAGTAAGGGTAGAGTAAGGGAACCAGGAAGCTGTATTAGACAGAGTTGCCGACACTCCCAAAATGTGGGTTCTCCCGGAGTCCAGGGGAAGGGTGGAACTTGATGATGATGATTGTGGTCATGAGTGGAAGGGGATTTACACTAAAATTATACAGTGTGGGCATGTATTACATCTCCCACACTTTCCACAATCCCTTTTGGAAGCTGTAAGGTGCATTGGCCTGATCCAGACTTAATAACGACAGTTAATTTACAAATGCTGCATGCCTAAATCTGGCTGTGAGAACGCACTACGCATGCGCACGGCAGATGTTGTAATATCATGCACGTAACTCCATGCGATAGGGTGTGACATCCTTACGCGAGCTGATTATATGCATTGTGGGAGAAGGGAAGGAAAAATTAAGGCAGGTTCTGAAGACATAAGTCAGCTAAGTCACGTAAGTGAGAGGGGAGGGGCCGGTTGTGTAACTCGAGTACACTTGCGTACGTAAAACGACCTTAAGTCTGGATTAGGCCCCATGTGAGCAATTGGAATGGTCAGTGTACAGTATAGGCGTTTCCTCTTAGTCAGTGTACAGTATAGGCGTTTCCTCTTAGTCAGTGTACAGTATAGGCGTTTCCTCTTAGTCAGTGTACAGTATAGGCGTTTCCTCTTAGTCAGTGTACAGTATAGGCGTTTC
>WWET01001774.1:123086-146198 GCA_011038615.1 Limnodynastes dumerilii | reverse complement strand
TCTCTTAGTCAGTGTACAGTATAGGTGTTCTCTCTTAGTCAGTGTACAGTATAGGTGTTCTCTCTTAGTCAGTGTACAGTATAGGTGTTCTCTCTTAGTCAGTGTACAGTATAGGTGTTCTCTCTTAGTCAGTGTACAGTATAGGTGTTCTCTCTTAGTCAGTGTACAGTATAGGTGTTCTCTCTTAGTCAGTGTACAGTATAGGTGTTCTCTCTTAGTCAGTGTACAGTATAGGTGTTCTCTCTTAGTCAGTGTACAGTATAGGTGTTCTCTCTTAGTCAGTGTACAGTATAGGTGTTCTCTCTTAGTCAGTGTACAGTATAGGTGTTCTCTCTTAGTCAGTGTACAGTATAGGTGTTCTCTCTTAGTCAGTGTACAGTATAGGTGTTCTCTCTTAGTCAGTGTACAGTATAGGTGTTCTCTCTTAGTCAGTGTACAGTATAGGTGTTCTCTCTTAGTCAGTGTACAGTATAGGTGTTCTCTCTTAGTCAGTGTACAGTATAGGTGTTCTCTCTTAGTCAGTGTACAGTATAGGTGTTCTCTCTTAGTCAGTGTACAGTATAGGTGTTCTCTCTTAGTCAGTGTACAGTATAGGTGTTCTCTCTTAGTCAGTGTACAGTATAGGTGTTTCCTCTTAGTCAGTGTACAGTATACACTGACTACTCACCTCTCCGGTTGTGTCTGCGTCGGGATGTGTCCAGCAGGCGGCATGTTCCACAAAGAAATGGGCAAATATCGGCAGACTTACCCATTTCTAAAGCAGCCGTTTCTGGCCAGAGACTGACAATGGAGGGAGAGGTGGGGACACATTTAAAATGTAGACACGGAATTAGATTTCAGAGGGGATCTATCGTAGCTAAACTCAACTGAATTGCAGCTGAAAATGAAAGCTGTTTAGTATTTATTCGTTATAAGCAAAAGCCAAGTATTTATCCAGCATGTAAAAACATTAATAAAATGAATTTACATCCTTTTAGTTGTTGTTGTCATCTATTGATGAGCCCCAAGACACAGACACATACAAACATACATACAGACACACACAAACACACACACACACACATACATAGACACACACACACACACACACACACACACACACACACACTATGTACTTAACAGATGGATAAAACTATATTCCACTGATACATAACTTGTACAATGTCGTGATGGCCGTACGCCTCTCACCGAGCAGCCATAACTCATTGATATATTGCATTTCATTTATTTTCGAGCACACTTGAAATGAGTAATTGGACGAAGCGCTTCTCATTATACATTCTGGCAAGGCTTAGACCATAACACAATGAATGGCTCCTCTTGTAACATTGTGTTTTAGGCTTTTTTTTGTAGCGTTCGTAAATGTAAGAGCCGATGATTTATAAACTTTGGGACACTTCCCACCCAGCACATTAGCAAATTTAGCCATCAGTCTACGGCCCTGCGGTAACTTATGCAGGGCTTTCAGGCAGAGGACGGGCGCAGGATGAAAGTTGCCTTGATGTATAGCGCAGCCATGGTTTGATGTAGTCTTGAGGGTTGTGGACAGGTAGGAATATTTCTTAAGCTCTAATTAGGAAGCAGAAGTATGAAGAAAAGACTTTCTCTCCTTATTTCTTCTAACAGTGGCCCGTATTCAGACCACCGGACGTATTGCATATACGTCCGGTCATTAAGACAGCATATATGCAATCTACGTAACGAAAGGATACGTAGATTGCGTAAAAAAATTACTACGCATGCGCAGTATCACATTTCGGTAAACACCGGACGTATATGCAATACATCCGATGGTCTGAATTCGGGCCAGTATCAAGAAAACACCAGCTACACTTCTATTTAAGTATATGAATTGTATGCAAGTGTATGTATCAATGAAAGAGGTGCAGGGTCAAAAGTGACCACTGTGTAACTACAAGGAACAAAAGCCAGGTCTCTCTATATTTCTGCTCTTCATAATTCTGCTCACTCTACTTTATGATATTTCGTAAAACAGGGAAATTGCTGGTATCTCCTGACCTGGATTCAACCCCGACTGTCCCCATTGTTCTGTGTGTGGCTCAGTGAGTAGCTCTTGTGTCTCACAGCACCAAGGTGATGAGTTCAACTCCTGGGCTAAGCCTTATCTGCGTGGTGTTTTTATGTTCTCCCCGTGTTTGCGTGGGTTTCCTCCCACAATCCAAAACAATACTGGTAGGTTAGTTGGCTGATGAATAAATTAACACTAGTGTGTGTGTGTTGGTGACCTTAGTATGTAGGGGCAGGGACTGATGTGAATATCTAATGTTCTCTATAAAATGCTGTGGACAATTTGTGGCGCTATATGAATAAGCGATAATAATAAAAACAGGGGTTTTGAGTTCCAGAAAATGGAAAGAAAACCTAACTTTTCCTGTATTGTTCTTTAATAGGATCTGTATTGTTACCTGCCTACAGTGATCACCTCCAAAGCAGCTGTAGCCCTTTCACCATTGATGCCAGGACCAATGGCATACTACCAAGGCTGTGGATAAGAGACAGGAAATTGGGCAATGGCAAACCTTGGCATCAGTGCTAATCTGAATGCTCTTTAATATCTTTGTAGCAAACGACTGTGCAGACAAGCGACTCTGGGTATTAGCGGACTGGCGATTGCATGGCCCATATGCTGGATTATCAATACTCTTACTGGGTTCTTGTCTGTGCAGTGGTGAAAATTTGGGACCCATTAGGGAGGACCCAAGTAAGACATAACAAGAATGCTAATCATAGGATATTTCCTAGTAGCCAGTGGCAGCAGTACATTGCATTCTAGTCTGAATAGAAATATCGACCCGTATAATGTATACATCCGATGTTTAGCGATTTTTACTACTGCGCATGCATAGTCATTTTTTAACGTAATCTACGTATCTTCAGACCGCATTTACGCAATCTACGTAAGAAAAAGATACGTAGATTACGTTTAAAAATTATGTATGTTATACGTTCAATACTCTGAATATGGGCAAATCATCTTCGCTATGGGATGTACGTCTTACTCTGAATCAGTCCCACAGACATCAACAAAATCACATTGGTAGCATTAGAATCCCGGGAAATAGCACTGTTTATCTTCAACATAATGGAAAACCAGTTTGCCTTTGGTAAAAAGCTGGGTAAAGGGTTCCTGGAGTTATGGATGGAGGGTGAGGGTGGGCTCCACCCATCAGACCCATCTTGTGTCTTCAGGACCTAAAGTCTGGTAGCAGGTTAATTAGTGCAGCACCTGTGTGAGAGTGTTATAAGGCTTTCAGAGGGAACTACTTAGAGGGGAAATCTCTCCTGTGGAGTGTGTTTTAATGTATTAGTGTGTTTTTGCATGTCTTTCTGTGTGTTGTATTTATGTATGTGAGAATGTGTGTTTTTATGTGTGTGTATAATTTTGTGAGTATGTGTGATGTTTTTTTGATGATTTTTTGCGTTTGATTACGTGTGGGAGAGTGTAAGTGTGTCTTTATATGTGTGTGTCTGTTTGTGTGATTGTTTGTGTGAGTGAGTGTGTGTTTGGAGTCAGGCCCGGCAACAGAAATCTTGGGGCCTGATACCCTCATGGGGGCTTTTGGGGGCCCCATCCCTCCTTAGTAGTGTCTGCAGCAGTGGACTGCAGAGAGTCCCTCTGAACTTCGGGGCCCGTCACAGCTGCCCCCCTTGTCCCCCCTCTGTTACTGGGCCTGTTTGGGGTTTACCTGGTCAGTAAATAGCACCCACAGTTCCTCAAGGTATCTAGCACCGGAACACATCGCCCCCAGTCAGATATAACTGCAGAGCATTTTTGCGGAGCATTATGACTGCTGACGTGGCTTGTGTAGGACACGAGGACTGCTCTGGGGCTTTCTCTGAGAATAAATAATGATTTTCCCCCGCAACATATATCACATGTACATCACATACTGCCTGATACCATGATGTACAGCTATGCATATATTTCTGTCTATTATAATATCTGACAAGGGAGACACAAAAGACTCTAAAATACACAACTTCTAAAACCAGCTCTGTATAATTCATGAGCCACATAAATAAATGATGGAAATTATTTGTCGCTTGAGGTTTGCATCACTTAAAGGGAGAACGTTGCATTCTTAAACTCATTTCCCAACATTCCTGGAAATGTCTAACACATTTATACAGTGATTTCTTTCACATCCCCCCCTCATGTAGCCAGACCCCCTCTGATGCATGGAGACATGGCCTCCACAAGACCTCGGAAGGTGTCCCGTGGCATCTGGCATCAGGTTGTTAGCAGCAGATACTTTAAGTCCTGTGAGTGTTGAGGTGTTGAGTGTCTATGGTTCTGACTTGTTTTTACAGCTTATCCAACAGATGCTCGATCTGGCCAGGGTATATATGTACTCAATGTACATATGATTGACAGGAGCGCTTCCCCACATCCCTAACTAGTGTTCGTGAGGGCAGCCTGAATCAACTAAAGCTATCCACCAGCTTAAATCGGGTAATGCACAAAAAGGTTCCCAAAAGAGGGAATTTGTAGTTTTGGTGTTCACTCACTGGGTGGGAGGATGTGGTGACACCACTTCATCCAGCAACACGTGGAGGCACAACTCCAACACAGCAGCGGAGGAAGATTGACCCGCATAAACTGTGAGGCACTGAATTCTTATTTATCTAATATTGGAGGAGAACATAATAAGGGACGGAATGTATTCACTTATAGACTGAACTCTACCGTCCTGTTTACTATATTGAGACACTATAGACTGCATGTATCCAGCCTTTTACTGTATTGGGACATTATTAAACGCACTTATCCAAGACCACATTCACCCACCCAGTGAGTGAGCGCCAGAACTACAAATTCCCTCTTTTGGGAACCTTTTCGATCTGCTTGAGATCTGTGGATTTGGAGTCAACCTCTTGAACTCTTTGGACCGTCTTCACATTTAAGAATGTTTTAGGTTCTTAATTATACGCAACTAGTAGCAAGGCGACTTCCCTGACACGCCCCCGGTTTTCAGCTGTATAACCAACTTACGAATGCCATAGGGATACCTTTTTTTTTAGGTTTATAGTTGTGTGCGTAGGGCGGCTAATTAAGAATGTTTTTGCCTAACCGCACCAAGTTTTTCTCATATAAATGGCCTCCACCCTATCTTCTTATCTTCCTTCTTAAGTTTTCCCGGCACACCCCTTCATTCTTAAGTCATTATGAACTTTGAGGAAATAGGTTCACAATGGTGAGTCTGATCCGTCGTAAATTGTGTATATTAAGTTACTACGCCTTCATGGGATATACCTTCCTAAATATACGCACCTAAAAAGCTGCATTGTCTTAACTGTGAATCAGGTCCTTTGTGATGTTCCTCAAACCATTCATGTTTGAAGTGTGGCAGAGGGCATTATCCTCCTGAAAGAGGCCACTGCTATCAGGGAATACCCTTGCCATGAAGGGGCGCTCTTTGTCTGCAAATGTGTATGTAGGTGGTACATGTCAACAGTCCTGGCAACAGAAATCTTGAGGCCCCGGTACACTCATATTTTTGGAGGCCCCTTCCCTCCTCAATAGTGGATTGCAGAGGTCCCTCTGAACCTCAGGGTCCATCACAGCTGTCCCCCCTGTGCCCCCTCTTCCCCGTCGCCGGGCCGGCAATTCAAAGTAACAGCCACTTGATTGCCAGAACCCAAGTTTTCCAAAAGAAAATTGCGAAAGTATCACACCTACTTTCCCTTTACCTGTCAGTGTTTTTAATGTTTTGGCTGATCGATGTATTCTGCATCGTAAAAGATAAAATACCCAGGCGTGGGACCACCATTGGTGCAACAGGTGCAATGGCACCAGGGTCCATGCTGATACAAGGGCCCACAGCCGCCATCACCGCACCGCCGAAGTTCCCCACCGGGTTACCTGGGATATCATCAGGGCCAAAGCATATTTATTACTCCTGAGGCCACAACTCACTAGTTCCACCTCTGAAAATACCAACAGAAAATCTGCTGCCTCTGACCAAGAAACCCGGGTGTGTCTAAGGACATAGGCCCAGATCCTGAGCTACGCACGACTTTACGCCAGCCGCTGACATAAAATCGCCCAATTGTATGTACTGCGCATGCGCGTGGTAGATGTTACGCCACGTAACTCTGAGCGTACGTACCATCAGCATAACTACGAACGACGGGGAGGGTTCATCCATGCGAAGGAGGCATTTCAATCGCACAGTATGGGCCGGGTTAGGCTGTTATGTACATGAATCCTTTACCTACGTCAGTATTTACCCTTTGAAAAGTTGAGGTAGGGTTTGGGAAGAGTAAAATGGACAAAGTACATCCGAGCGAGGGGAGTGGCTAGAAAATACGCTAGTGTAAGTACGCTACACGATGAAACGTAACAAGCACCTAGTTCTGGATCCGGCCCATAGTGCATTATGGGGGACGGGGTCTGAGACTCAGCCTTGATGAACCTCTAGACATTGGTCTTCAGTCTTAAACAATCACATTCCAGGACACCACAAAAAAGCAAAGGTGCCTGTCGAATATGCAACGTGAGAGGGAAAATTCGAAGCAAACAGCTGTGTTTCTTGTATTTTCCCTTTGTCTCTGCACTTGTATAATTAACAAAGCTAAAGACCAAAAGATATCAGCAATTTCTCAGATTCCTGTCATGTAACACGTGCAGCGGCATAACACCGGGAAGCAGGGTGGAAACGCGCACAATGCAATCGCGGCTCGGTGCTTGTGAAGAACAGCGTTTGATGTGTGGATAGTGTCTGTTCTACAGCCGCCTTGTCTGTTCCCGTACTTCACATCAAGGGGGCCCGACAGGGCTTCAGGATTCAACAACCGTCTTCCTTCTTCACTTATTATCTAAAAGAAACTCTGATGACCTTCTCCGTGTTAATATTTAGTAGAAACAAGTGTTCTGATCCTCACCTAAAGTTACATATTGATTCCAATTTTCCACCTACCCACTGTAGCACCTCGGCCCCTTAAATGTCCCAGTGTTGAAACCCCATATCTTTATTCACACCCCTGAAGTAGCCCCAATCTTTTACATTCCTCACCGTAGTGACCCCAGTTCTTTTTATGTCCCTGGGGTCCTGCACAAGGTCACCCCACAAAGCACTGGACTTAAATGTGTCCGCTGATCTCTACGACTGTGCTGGTTCCACACACAGGCTAAAGATGAAGCCATGACGGGAAGTCAACCGGGGACCTCAGAAAACCCCAGGAGATGTAAGTGTTACTAAATGCTTATACTGCAATCACAGACAATGCTGGAGACTATGTAGCTTTGGTTCATGGCTATAAATTGATCCAATGCAAGGGATTCTGGGTAATCACGATAAGGGGAGATAGGTGGGGACCATATGTGACAGTGAGAGGGTTAAGGGCATATTATTATTAAGGCTTATTTATATAGCACCACAAATTGTCCGCAGCGCTTTATAGAGAACAGAGTCCCTAACACACACTAGGGTTAATTTAGTCAGTAGCCAATTGACCTACCAGCATGGTTTTTTGGAGTGTGGGAGGAAACCCACACAGACGTAGGGAGAACATACAAACTCCACACAGATAAGGCCTAGTCCAGGAACGGAACTCATGGCACAAGTGCTACAAACCGAGCCACTGTGCTGCCCATGCACATGCACACCTCCCAACATTTGCAATGCTGAAAATGGGACACAGAAGTCCCACCTGGCTCTGCCTAAACTACACCCCATCCCCATCCAAACTCCGCCCAGTCCTACCCAAACTCCACCCCTTTAGCATGGCTGCATGGGAAAAAAATTATAATCGTAATAAAAAAAAAATACAAAAACACTCCAGTCCAGTTAATTTATCGGGAAAACTGGAAGGCGGGCAGGCAGTCGACCGAAATCAGGACTGTCCCACTGGAATCGTGACCGTTGGGAGGTATGTCACATGTGACAAGCAATGGGATGGTACAAGTGACAATTGTTTGCATCTGTTGTAGGGACCCAAGTGCAACCTGTCCACAAGATCGTCTTACTCCCTCCACTGACATCATTTAATCCAAGAGTCTCAACAAATTTTAATGAGCCATCAGAGTGCATTGCACACAGAAGGAGGGGCTTAGTGATATCATTTGCATGTCCACTCCTCACACTGAGGGAGGTGCCATGCAAATGATATCACTAAGCCCCTCCTTCACTGTGCAATTCACTCTGATAATGCATCACACACTGAAGGAGGGGCTTAGTGATATCATTTGCATGGCACACTGAAGGAGGGGCTTAGTGATATCATTTGCATGGCACACTGAAGGAGGAGCTTAGTGATATCATTTGCATGGCACACTGAAGGAGGGGCTTACTGATATCGGGCCGTATTCAGTTTACGGATATGAACTACTGCGCATGCGCAGTAATTTCGTTGCGCTATCTACGTTACTGTTTGCAATGTAGATTGCGTATACGCGGTCTTTAAGGTCTGAATACAGCCCATCATTTGCATGGCACACTGAAGGAGGGGCTTAATGATATCATTTGCATGGCAGTCTGAAGGAGGGGCTTGGTGATATCATTTGCATGGCCACTCCCTCTGCAGCATGTTTTAAATGCCTCTTTGGCTAGAATCTTCAGACACCGCGATTGCATGCTATGGGTTCATGATCGCCATCTATCTGCAGCAGTAGGAGCACTGGAAGAATCGCCTAATCTGTGACTTCTAATGTGATTTTTGCTTGGCGTTGGTGTGAATCTCGGGCTTGTATTTGGGGATATAGTGCAGATAAATAGAACTGTTTAGACTGCAGCTCACAGATGTAAGCTCAGAAGTGTGGAGATGTTCCTCTGTGTTTATTTGCAGACATAATATTTCCTGTCATGCTCTGGTGTGCATAGGAAAATAGCAATGTTCTCTTGCTTCATTCTCGCTAGATCCCTTCTACAGGCATGCAGAATCTAATGCATTCCACGCTTTACTAGCTTTAAAGAGGAAGCAGACGATGGATGGATGTGATCCTTTACTTTTCCTTCAGTCAGGACAGCTGGTAAACCACATCATTTCAGGGTTGCAAGTCCCGATCCCCTGTCCAGTGTCTATTGTAATATCTAGAATTAAAGGGATGGGCGGAACTTTATGATGTCATCAAGCCTCACCCACCCCTGGAACACTAGAGATCACAGGGGGTGGAGCTTAATGAACTATTTGCATAAATCACGTCATTAAGTCCTGCCCCCTTGCAGAAATCTATAGCTTTAGAAATTCAGCAACCCTGTATCATTCAGATGTTGCTGATGGACTGACATTGCCAGCAGCTTCTCAGGACTCATAGCATACCTCCCAACTGTCCTGATTCCACTGGGACAGTCCTGGTTTTGGGTGAGTGTCCCGCTGTCCTGCCCACTTTGCAGTTTATTTATTTATTTTTTTACAATGTTGATTTTGTCCCAAGGCCACACCAAGAGGGGTGTGGTTTATGATGAAATGGGTGGAGTTAAGGCAGGAATGGGTGGAACCAGAGACGGGGCTTATTCGTCTAATTTTCTGTTTCGCTAACATTGGGAGCAGGGCCGGACAAAGCCGTCTTTTCCATGGGAACAATGGGCTTTGCACAGGGCCTAACTGTTAAAACGGCCCTGGGGCTAGATTGACGGCCATGTGGGCCTGGGGCTAAAAAAAATGATCAAGGGCCCACCCTATGTAGTATACTTTGGTGGAGAAAGGAAGTCTCTGACATTAATCTTTGTGGGGGCCTATTTTCAGATGGAGGCCTGGGACTATAGTTCGATTAGCCCCATTATTAATGTGGCCCTGGTTGGAAGGTGAGTCACAGACAGAGTGCCGAGCGCTGTCTTAAGATGCTGTCTTTCCTTCCTTTTCTTTGTTCCTGTAGCAGCCACTTCCCTTGCTCCCATAGTAGTTACTCCCCGGCGGGGAAGAAATAGAAAATCGATAACCCTGCCCTGCCTTAAATTTTGCAATCTAGCCCCACGGAATATAAATGTAGAAAATGCCCATTTCTGGATCCAGTCCTTGGATCATTTAATTGAGCCCATTTTCTCTGCATGCATGGGATTAAAACGATTAAAAAAAATGACAAATATTTACACCGGAGAATCAGCAGTGAAGTCAATATCACTTCCTGATTGCAGGGTACTTAGAAGTTGTTCAAAGGACACATTTTCCTCATATTGCGCAGAAATGCATAATGATGGATAAATGATGGTTCTGTGATTGCCTGAACCATAATATCTGGAATAAAATAATGTCAACTTTGTCTAAATTGTGGAAGCCGTCCATGTATTATCCTAATTGTATGTTATAACGCGGAATCATTGTCAGTGACAGGGCATAATCAGTAATCTGTACAACGTGATGACTTCTTGACGGGATTGGAGAAGCCTGACCTTGTACGACCTTGAGGCTATTTTTCCAGTAAAGTATAGCCTGTCAGAGTCAAGTCCTATGTAAAGACAGCGGTTATAAAACCAATGTACAGACAACAGACATGATGGCACTGCTAATGGTCCAAGTCATTTCAAAGGTCACGTTTCCTTGAAACAGAGAAACATAGCATTTGTAAGGGTCACACGATAATGACTGGCCAATCCCAAGCCTTAGATGTAATATTAGTAGACTTTGATCCACTCACGAAAACAGTTTTTGCAAATAAATAGGAAGAATATTGTGAGAACATTATCTAGATGGCTACAAAACTACAACTCCCAGTATGCTTTGTCTGTATAGGGCACTGCTGATACATAGCAAAGCATGCTGGGAGTTTTAGCTTTACAACAGCTGGAGAGCCACAGGTTGGTGATGGTCTTATCTAGGTGCTGCACCAAAGGGGTATTTTCTGTACCACCAAAGGTTTATGTCCTTTACCACCAAAGGGTGTATCCTGTGCCATCAAAGGGATGTGTCCTGTCCTGTGCCACCAAAGGGGAGTGTCCTGTGCCACCAAATGCATAACCTACAACTCTAAATAGTTGATACATTACCTTTTACTGACGGTTTGCTCCGGGCCAAAATGCCTGTACTGACTTGTACTGGAAATATACTGTACATAGATCCAGCAAATCTGGACTTACTGCGGGGTGTTTGAATATGGGGATACTGATGAACCAATTAGGGCTCGCCATGTCATAGTTCAGCCTGCAGGAGGAGGTCCTGAAGATGATGGGCAGACTGATGAGCCAATCGGGGATCATTAAGTCATAGCACTGCCCACCAGGGACCAGGAAGTGGAGGAGCAGTGTGCAGTGGTGGAGGAATGGAAGGGAGACTCAGTCCAGTAGCCTGGAAGAGCCAGTGGTAAGTAGCAGATGTGAGGGTCAGAAAGGGGGAAATTGGTAAGTCCGTTACTGTGTGCAGTACTGTTACTGTGTGTGGATTCATTCCTGTGTGCTGGTTGGGTTGCTTTTCCCCTTGCGTCTTACTGCTTGATTTGTTCTGTGCAAACTGCTTGATGGATTTGTTCTTATATTTATTTTAGGCATGGTTGCCGACTTTTGGCAGCTTCTCTCCGGGAGATCCCAAAGGCTAACATAAACCACCCCACCATCGATCTGTTTTTCGCTAAAGTATACGTACTTACATCTCCGTTCAGGTCTGGAGCGTGTTCAGTTGCATGAGCATGTCCTTACTGTGCAATGACACTGTCCCTCCAAACCTAGACTCCCCTACCGGCAGACTGATCCTAACCCTAACCCTCCCTTTCCCAGAGCGGGGGCGGTGGGTTCCCAAAAATGAAAAGGTAAGTGTTTCTATTGGAAAATGGCTGTTTTTGTAATTAGAGACACCCGAAAATGAGCCTTTCGGCTGTCTCTATGCTAATTTCTAAACAGCCATTTTCATGCTGGAGACACTCACAACGGTTACAGTTGGTAAACAGAGGTTGACTGTCTCCAATAAGATCATAACCCTTAAGATTAAGAAACTATGATAGGCTGCCCTGATCTACACTGCCCATTATAAAACGCTCTACGACCCTGATGAGCAGGTGTCTATTGAATGCTACTAAGCGTCTGTATTCACAAGCTCCTTGACAATGGGTCATTTTGTGCTCTCAATGGAAGATTCCTCTTTTTAGAGTCCATCTTCAAGGACAAAGACATTCTCCTTATGGCTTAATGTTTCAGCAATTCATCAACATGCCAACGTTTGGGTCTAAAAATAGCTGATTTTCTCTTTTACATAGATTTGTTTTTGATCAATTTTTCATCATTGACAGAAAAAAGCTAGAGATGCAGATGCCCTAAAGGAGCCTGGGATGAAAAGTTGCTGATGTATTGAACTGGTCAATGTTCAGAGATTTAAAGATCATTCTACTGTGAGATGTATAAAAAAAAAGGAACTGAGAGAATGTTCTTATAATACCTCAGAGCTAAGTATTCAATACGGGGAAAAGTTATTAGTCCCAGTCCATTGTGGGGTCGACAGAAAACTTATACAGAGATTGCAAGGTTTAAAGTGTCCTTTGAAGAGTTCTTGCGAAATGCCGCAAACAGTGACCTTGTGTACGGGAGGTCTGACATAATGACAGCATGCATCACCAGGGGAGAGCAGAGGGAGGAGGGGAAGGCGTGGACAGTGCTGAGGAGAGTGTGTGGACAGAGCGCAGGAGAGAGCAGGGGCAAGTGGAGGACAGAGCAGAGAGTGTGGACAGAGCGGAGGGGAGAATGAGGATAGTGCGGAGGAGGGAGCATGGACAGAGCGGAGGAGGGAGCATGGACAGAGCGGAGGAGAGAGCATGGACAGAGCGGAGGGTGGAGCATGGACAGAGCGGAGGAGGGAGCATGGACAGAGCGGAGGAGGGAGCATGCACAGAGCGGAGGAGAGAGCATGGACAGAGCGGAGGGTGGAGCATGGACAGAGCGGAGGAGGGAGCATGGACAGAGCGGAGGAGACAGCATGGACAGAGCGGAGGGTGGAGCATGGACAGAGCGGAGGGGTGAAGCATGGACAGAGCGGAGGAGGAAGCATGGACAGAGCAGAAGAGAGAGCATGGACAGAGAGGAGGAGGGAGCATGGACAGAGCAGAGGAGGGAGCATGGACAGAGCGGAGGAGGGAGCATGGACAGAGCGGAGGAGAGAGCATGGACAGAGCGGAGGAGACAGCATGGACAGAGCAGAGGAGGGAGCATGGACAGAGCGGAGGGGAGAATGAGGATAGAGCGGAGGAGGGAGCATGGACAGAGCGGAAGAGAGAGCATGGACAGAGCAGAGGGTGGAGCATGGACAGAGAGAGCGGAAGAGAGAGCATGGACAGAGCAGAGGGTGGAGCAGAGGGTGGAGCATGGACAGAGCGGAGGAGAGAGAACGAGAACAGAGTGGAGGAGAGAATGAGGAGAGAGGGGAAAGGAGAGCATTTACCCCCATGCTACTGGTATGATGCACCACCATTGCTCTAAACAACCCTTGTGGCACTCTAGGAATAGACTAAGCTGCGGGAAAGGAAAAATGGAGATGTTGCCCATAGCAACCAGTCAGATTCTAGCTCCCACTTTCCTATTTCAAACCAGAAAATGTCAGCTGGAATCTGGTTGCCATAGGCAACATCTCCAGCTATTCCCTTTTTGCAGTTTAGTAAACATGACCCTACGTGTCCTATCATGCTTATGCCTATGCTGTTGGAGCATGCTGGGAGTTGTAGTTTTACAATACATGAAGTGTAAAAGGTTGACTATGGCTGCAGCCAATCAAGTGCATGTATGCATGGGTGTGAGGGGGAGGGCATAGTGTACTTCGTATCCAGACAGCAGGCATTATACATCTGCTCAGTAATAATCATCCTCTGACACATCGTTGCCTTCCCGGCTGTGAAATAGAGCATTATACATTGCAATGCTGTAGTGTCTGCACCATTCACATTCTGCTTTCTAT
The DNA here is from genome assembly GCA_011038615.1 of Limnodynastes dumerilii. Classification (NCBI taxonomy): domain Eukaryota; kingdom Metazoa; phylum Chordata; class Amphibia; order Anura; family Limnodynastidae; genus Limnodynastes; species Limnodynastes dumerilii. The sequence goes on along the minus strand of WWET01001774.1, from coordinate 132,368 downwards.
CTGCAGAATTTCTAGCACGTTGATTTGTAATATTGTCTGTTTGGTACAGCGGCACTTACATTGCCAAAACTGTATCAATTCCTGCAGCCATAGGCTCTCACAGCTATCTGAGACGCCTGCACTTTACTTAATTGAATTTCTTCTCTGATGAGGAATTCTTTCAGCATAAAAAAAAAAATTTACATAAAAAAAGTTTTAGTAGAGATTGGAACAGGATTTTTCTAGGTTCTTTTTACTAAATATCTGCTGGAGAGAAAAGGATGTTTAACAGGCGCCTGTCATGTGACATTACGGGGGGCCTTCTGAGGATAGGGAAATACGCCAACCATTGTCAATACTGTTTGGTGTCACCTGTCACAAAGATTTGTCTTCATGTCAGACACATGCTAAAACGTTTGCCAGAGTCCTCGACTGATCGTGCTTTTATTATAAAAGGGCTGTATAATCCATCAGCTGTATGTCTTCTACAAAGCAGCAATGCCTTTTTAGCTGCCTGCGAGTTATTGATATATTAAACAGAGCCAGAAGACAACAGTAGATCAGGTCTCTACCTCCTTTTTGACATTAGGTAAAGACTCAGTTCTTGTGATATCAATGACTCCTCCTGTGCTGGGCCAAACTTCTCCAAACACCAGTCAACCAGTGCACTGGAGGAAGCCCCTCCCCTGAGGAACAGATTGGCAACTTAAGGTGCCCCTGGCACAAAATCTGCAAGAGGCCACATGTGGGTGACATCAACTACTCTATAAGCAGGCTAAAAAAAGAATAGGGATTAGCTTAGAATAAAAAACCTTAATAAGAGCTGTGCAAATATATATTGTACTGCGGGTGTGGTTATTTAAAGTCAATTAAGTACAAGAAAAAGTGTTATATGAAAGTTGGTATTTAACAATACAATAAATAAAAGGGTTTTAGAGCAACCAACATTCAAAGAACATCCTAGTGACCGCCAGTCAATACAGAGAGCCGAGAAATGCCTGTTTTAGAAGTAGAGACAGCTGAAATCTAATTTTGATCTGTCTCTATTTAGAAATCACAGCCATTTTCGTTTTTTCAAATGGGTAAGTATGCCAATCAGCATACTAACCCATCCATTTTTTGTAGGAGAGTCGTCGGAACTGCCGCCGGAACTGCCGCACAGTCCTGACACTGGAGAGGGAAGTAAATTTCTCCAAGGGCTTTTAGGTTTAGGCTGTGAGGAAGGGAGGGTTAGACTTAGGGTAATGAAAGAGGGGGTGTTAGGGTAATGAAAGGAGAGGGTTAGTGTCATGGAAGGGGAGGGTTAGGTGAGTCTGCAGGGATGGGAGTTTAAGGGTCAGGCTGCAGGGAAGGGAATTTTAAGGTCAGGCTGTGGGGAGGAAGTTTTAGGGTTAGGCTGTTGGGAAAGGAGTCTTGGGGTCAGACTGCGGGGATGGGTTACGGTTAGGGTAATGGAAGGGGAGGGTTGGGGTAAGCATTGGGGTAAAATTTAGACTTGCCATTCACAGCTCCATCATTGCTGTTTCGGGGATTGATTGCTTTGCCTCTGAGACAAAAGCTAACGATTTCCCAGCCAGATCGGAACTGGCTGGGAGAGAACGTCCCTTTTGAAAAAGGGCCGTTCGCAGCGGCGACCCACAACCATACAGAGAGCATCCTAATGATCACCATTCTAAACAGACAGCATCTTAGTGACAACTTCCCATTACTGTCAGCATCCTTTGAACAAAAGCAGGGCTGCTGGGTTACCTTGAATGGTAACTGGCCTACCGGAAAAATCCCCTTTAAGTCGTATGGCCAATCTGCATCCTATTTAACACCATTTCTACTTACTAAAATGACTCTCAGGGGTCTGTTTATATAATATGAATGCTTTATACCGTGTGGCGCACCCAGCCATTGTGACGGTTTTGCAGAATGAACTTTGTATTTACAAAACTTTATTCGTTCCTGTTACAATACTGCATATTTTTCTGGGCTCTTAATATACCATTTATAAATGTCAGCATACAGAGTATGGTAAGTGGTGCATACAGTGTGCAGGCCTGTCAGATTTGTAAAACAATATATTTGCAGACATTACAGGTGTGGCCTCAGTTTTTTGCACAGGGCATGTGGGACCTACTTACGTATTGTCACACGTTTTAAAAATAAGTCAAGTTAAAAGGTCTCTGTGTGTTACACCAGTGTGTCTGCCTGAATAACGCATGGTCAAGCCCTCTAGTGACTGTATCAACAATTCTTTAATAATTTAGGGACATTATTGCCCTACATTATTGTGGGTATGTGCCCTTTATTCTATATTACATTTATTATAATAAATCAACAATAAACACAAATTCCCAGAGTGCTCAGTCACTTAATGGAATCAATGGGGAAAAAGTATTCATTAATCGCTTACAAATGATCATAATGTCACCCCTGATGAAGACTTATAACCAAACGTGTTGGTTGGACCTTCAATTTATATCTCAAGACCTTGCCAGTTGTTATGTCCACAGTCAAAAATTGAGTATTATGTTAGTAATACATATATATTACATATATATTATTAAAATGTTTTAATTTTTGCAAGCCATCTGCATTACATTAAGTTTACAGATGACACAAGCAAATACTAATATAAAATAATACTCAACTGTCGATATTTTGACCTGTCTACATTCTGACTCGTCAACATTTCAATAAAAAAAAAAAAAAAGATCTGCTTTTAGGACATTAGGAAGATCACTTCAGGTTTCATATTTGCAATATGCGAGTACAGCACTGCAAACTCTTTAAATACCCATTGTGTGGCCTTTCTTTTAGATTTCATCCTCTAGGAAAACAGAAACCAAAATAAGGTTTGAAGGATTAATCCAAACAGGAGTCTTTCCTAAGTTTTCACCGTTCTTGCACTTGGTATTAGCAGGGAAAATTCGGTTTAAGAAGTACTTCACATTATGAATGATAAAATGTGACGGCAGATAAGACCCATCGAGTGTGGCCATTAATCTATAGGACCCTTAATGACCCTGTTTGATTCCTCAGTTTTGTTTAAGATACAGTATATACTTAGGTTTATCCTAAGCATGGTTATCTTTTAGTGGAGTAATGTTTCCTCTAAGCCTACTACCCTCCAGCTTCAGCGCTGTCCCACATTCTAACACTTCTCTTCCACTATCTGTTTTTGTGATAAAAGTACACTATAAAAAGTGTGTTTTCCTTTTTTTTTTTGGGGGAAAGAGAATTCTCTTCATGTTCACAGCTATAAAATTTGACTTGAAATAGTGCTGATGATAGAACATATAAATTAATGAAAACATTAAGAATGTGTTGATGTTAAAAGAATACCATGAAAAACTAATTTTACAATTTTTTGTAAAAATTGTTCTATAATTTATAATGGATAAAAATTCATTATGGACTAAACGACTTCTAAGTGACTCTTTTTTTTTTTACACAGGGGATTTAAAGTATGCTGAATGATTCTATTTTTATTTTTTTATTTTTAAATAAAGATATCCTACATGTTATGTAACTCCCAGGGCCAGATTTACTAAACTGTGAAAAAGTAAAAATATAGATGAAGCCAATAGCAACCAATCAGAATCTAGCTGACATCCTCTAGTATGTAATAGGAAAGTGAGAGCTAGAATCTGATTGGTTGCTATGGCAGCATCTCCACTTTTCCAAACCTGCAGCTTAGTAAATCTTGCCCAAGTCTCTAAACATGGTATTATTACATATATAGTTTCTGGGGCACTTCTCAGCTCTTAATGATTTATCCAGAATGTCTGGTCAGTGTATTCTAAACATGTAATATGGAAGATTGTCACATGATCAAGAGTTAGCAAAGCAACCATTTTGTGATTCTCATTTATTGTTCATCAGTAAGAAAAGTTGTGTTTTAGAACAAAAAACCCCTCAAAATTTAATATCATGTTGTTATGAAATCACATTCTACTGAATGCAGGGAATCCTACATAAAATTGAGCTATGGCTTATACCCATTATTCCACCCACTGTTGTTTTAATGGGCACTCTGTGCCCACTTACCCGTCCCTTCTTGAATCTTGCGCTTCTCCCGTCTGCAACTTCTGATGACATCAGGGCTCCAGTGAGCAAATCCTGTAGCTCCCGCTGCAGATAGAAATACAGATAAATTCTCACAGACGGTGTCCCGATTCACCTTGAATCAGACAACCATCGTGACGTCCCAAAATCTCACTCGAAAAGTGGTAGATGGAGCACAACACCAGACACTGGGGTCCCTAAACAAATATTCTTTATGCTTGGAGGGGTGGACACATAATGTACACTGAAAAAGAGAATGCCACAAACCTTTAAAGTGTACCCATTGCCTACACATAGTCGAGGCAGCCATTTTGGATCAAGAGAATGTATTGACCTTAAGGAAAAACTGGCTGAACCAATATGGATTCCTCTTAACAAAGTGGCTGCCCTCGCTTTATGCAGGTGACAGGTTCACTTTAATTAACGTGAAGTCAGTACACGATGTATCCATGCATTGCATGATTTGTCAAAGACAGTTCATTTGTAAAATAAAAATACTGATGGATTTACCAAAGCAAATAGTGTCTCTAAATAAATATTTAAGTCACTGGTTCTGTGAGAAAGTTTAGAAAGGAATGTGAGAAATAGGATTTGGCCTATATGTTTTCTATGTTACATCACACCATAGCTAAATTATGACAGCCTGAAGTTTAGGTTATTACCAAAGTCCACTTAACTCTCCAGGAAAAAAGAAACGTAACTATACAGTTTGATATTTAACTATGAGGTATCTGAGTCTATACCACTTCTCCAGAGAATCTCTCTATAATTAGTTGGCCGGTTGTAGACCATCTGTAATTGGCATAACACCTGCTGACTGTTTTTAATGGATACTAATAAAAAGAAAACAACTTGCAAAAAATGTGAGTTTTTATCCATTCTCGTCTGATAGGTATTATCAGACTGTGTTATGCGATATTCGCTGTGGGATTTGGCCTATTACATGCAGTAGATTTGGAAAGTTGATGAAAAAAAGGGAATATAAGCATTACATTTTCACTCATATGGAGCAAATTATTTTCAATAGAGATTATAATAAGGTGACTGAAATGCAAGACTGAAGGAACTTTTATTACAATTAAATGATGAAACATAAGGAGCCTGAAACAGAGTGAAATGTACAACTGATTGCACAGAGGATCTTAGGCATTGTTGCCGGCCCTCGTGTTTTAGTTTTAGGTTTTGGTTCTAAATCTTATTCGTGTTTTGGTTTTGGCAAAAACTGAAATGTTTTGGTATATACTGTGTGTGTGTGTGTGTGTATATGTCGATAAACAGCACTAAAATGGCAGCTGACATTGTCTTATATAGAAACCAAATCCAGGGATTCCGATAAAAAAATCTGAGATCTGAATGAAGAAAAATGGTGTTTTGACTGAATCTGCGATCAGAGTTTGGCGAGAGGAACCGAATCCCATCTCAGTTCGCCTTAGAAATCCCTAATTTCAGATTTCACACAATTCGCATGGCTACTGCCATCGGTTCTTCTAAACGGACTGCAGAAGGCAATAAACCCACTACCTGCTTTAAAGAAACGTGCGCGCTGTATCCTCTGACCAACAGAGGACAGCTAAACTCTAATCCATTCCCAGGCTATCCTGAGTTGAACGCAACATCCCATGACCTACGTTCTACCTGCAGTCTTAATTGATAGTAAGTCCACAAGTGGAGTGCAGCAGTCATATCAGTGGATACCCAGCAAAGTGGTTCCAGGTGCCAGGTGGTGGCAGGTAGAGGAGCCAGCAAGAGTCAGTTATGATTGCAAGAGGGAAGCCCTACACCCAAGATGTCACACCTATACTGAAATAAATGGGGATATGTTGTATCATTAGTGCAACCTAACAAGACAATGGTCGGGAACTGTTATAATTAATGGCCAGTACAGGGTCCACCCTTTTACAACTAGTGGCCAACAGTGGGACCCAATTCCTGTTTCAGGTGGTGGCAGCAGTGGGATACACTTCCTGTTACAGGTGGCGGCAGTAGAGGGATACACTTCCTGTTACAGGTGATGACATCAGTGGGATCTACTTCCTGTTACAGGTGATGGCAGTAGTGGGATCCACTTCCTGTTACATGTGGTGGCAGCAGTTGGATCCACTTCCTGTTACAGGTGGTGGAAGTATTACGATGCACTTCCTGCTACAGGTGGTGGCAGTATTGGGATCCACATCCCATTACAATCCTATAGAGCTGCGGTTCTCAACCTTTTTTCGGTGAGTACCTGTTATCCACTATGGAATCAGGTCAAGCACCACTTTGCAGATCATGAAGACACGTATATTTTTCTTTCTCTCTTTTTGAATATTTTGGCTTTATAGTACGTTTTCTACATAGTCCATTTATCCCTCTAGATCAGGGGTTCTCAATCCCATCTTCAAGTACCATTAACGGTCCATGTTTTGTAGGTCTCCCTGCCAAACCCGTGGAGCTTTTGACATGTAACTCAGTTATGAGCTCACCTCCAGCAAGGAGATTAAAAAAACGTGGACCGTTAGTGGTACTGGAGGACCAGGTTGAGAACCCCTGCTCTAGATACTTTATTAAGTATACAGAGGGCTGAATGAATTATGGTATTGCACCTAGTTAAAGTACAAGTAACTCTGCAACCTCATGACAAGCTGGTCCAGTTGCCCGAGTATCACCAGAAAAAGCCCTGCTATTGAGTAAAGCTTGCATGCAGTGCCCTCTTACCCACTCAGTCCTTTTACTACCCAGTCTTGTTTTATAATGAATGTTAAAACTTGTAAAGTGCTATGTAATACAATGGCGCTCTATAAGAACCAGTTAATCAATCAATAAATAGATAAATAAATAAATAAATAACATTTGGGAAAGTATGCCGGGCAGAAATATGGTTTAACTATATAAGACCACTGGACAAACACAAGTTTTACCCTTCTTAAAACTGTGCCACTAAACATGGTAAAATTCTGTTTATGCAATGTGCAAGGACTGTACTTTTAACTGGTAAAGTTAAAGTCCATAATATATAGTATGTCTCACCTGTACAGCACGGTCAGTTAATGGGCTATTTTAGGTTTTCTGGCCCCGATCCTGAACTACACTGAACTAAAAAGACGATCTGCGCATGCGCTGGGCAGATGTTGCCTGGTGTAGCTACGGCAACGGCCGATCGTGAATTGGGCGTCCGCAGCAGCAGCGTAGTAACGGTGGTGGGGGTGTCCCCCAGCGTTACTACGCTGCAGTTAGAGCAGGTAGGCAGGGGGAGGGAGGTTAATGAGGCTGGGAGGGCGGCGTTATCGCAGTAATGCCGCCGTCCCAGTATTTACACTCCCTTGCGCCGGATGAAGTTAGGGTAGCCTTCAGGGAGTGTAAATACGATGGGGCAGAGGGAGTGTCAGGGGGAGTCCCACGATGTAACGCTGAGCGTTAGTACACTCAGCGCTACATCATAGGTCTGGATCAGGCCCTCTGTCTCCGGCACATAGACATGTGTATAGGATAATTTCTCCCCAATGCAGACACTAGAACAGACGACGCTTCAGACAGAGGGGGCGGGATTGAGTTTGTAGGTGGGCGTTCCCTCCTAGTCAATTTACAGAATAGGCATTCCCTCTTAAAGTATGCCACCAATCCAGACAATCCCATAGTTCTGCAATTTTCCACACGCTTGTGTCTTAAAATTTAGGAATAGGTCTAATTAAGCTCCTTCTTGAAACGCCCTGTCTGCTCATCTAAATCTCTCCCCCACCCACTCTTAAAAAAGGTGCTGTAGCGCTCCTCTTTCTTCTTAAATATCTACACACGGTATTTAAAGACCACACATTGTCAATCTACACACCTAAAAGGCACGTAGATTGCGTGAATGACCTACAACGCATAAGTAGTAGGTAATTTCTTAAAAAAACGCATTTAAGTGCTTCTTAAGCACTTAAATGCGGATGTTAACCACCCGCTTCCCTGTTGTGGTTGGTATTCAGTTTCCTGCTATTTTGTTGTGTAAAGCAAGTTTGCTTATTGTGGTTTCGTTGGCACGGGGTGGTGAGCCAAGGTGTGATTATTGTTAACGTACTCAGCCGTGGATATTGTCCGGCCTGAGGATGAGGCTCGTCTAGGAGGGAGGTCTTGCGTGACACCTAGTTGAGGTGTAGTGCTGAAGGCAGAAGGAGAGCGCCACAAGAAGTCTCAGTGTATTTATTGAGTTTGTATTATTGGGGTATGTGGGATGCGGTTGGGGGCATTCATCACACATGGGGGACTGTAGTCACAGATAAGAAGAAGATAAGAACAAACTTAACTGTGAATCATGTCTGAGGAAGTTTAACTAGCGATATCGGACTATGTATTGCAGACGCTCAGTTGGCCAAATAACAGTGAATTCTTGCACAAAAAAGCACACCTCTATAAAATAATATATAACATATGTAACAGTGAAATAATCCTGGACTTGCTGGGTGACTGGGTAGGTGGATGACACACTGTCCTGCTTGACCACTGTGCAAATTTAGACAAAGGGCCGAACATAGTTTCACCGGTGGTTGGGTGGCAAGACCCAGTTATTGCACGGCGGTTCAAAATGCTTTCTGTTTACCACCAGCTCTGAATCACACCCAAAATAGTGTGTAAGGAAGTGTGTAAGGAAGGGGAAGCCCATTATAAGCTTTGCCCCTATTACCTAGGTGTCCAGCAAATGACATGAGGTAGGAGGAGCTATACAGAGAAGTAGACATCGGCCCGAATTCAGAGTACCAGATGTATAACATATACGTCTGGTGTTTAGCAATTTTTACTACTGCGCATGCGTAGTTTTTTTTTTTTTTTTTTACGGAATCTATGTATTTACGTTAAAAAATGACTAGGTATGCGCAGTAGCAAAAATTGCTAAACACCGGACATATATGTTATACGTCCGGATTCCTGAATCTCTTATCTTAATCTTATCTTAAAGAATGATCTTATCTTATCTTAAAGACCGCATATACACAATCTACGTAACGAAAAGATACGTAGATTCCGTAAAAAAATTTACAAAGCATGCGCAGTAGCAAAAAAAACCGGTAAACTACGGACGTATATGGTATATGTCCGGTAGTGTGAATCCGGGCTGGGGATATTGGACCGGATCCAGACCCCCGCGTGCTTTCCGTGCGCGCGGGGGTCTGAAATTACGCGAGACAGAAGGGAGTGCACACCCCCTGTCACTCCCCTCTGTCGTGCGGGCTTTATGGCAGCTTATGCTGCCATAAGCCTGCCTTAAATGCGGCGTGGGCGTGTGGGGGGCGG